>PVIR01008497.1:0-56885 GCA_004026965.1 Petromus typicus
AAAAAAAAAAAAAAGTTAGCAGTTAATTGCTGAGGAAGGCCAAGTGAGTAAGTGGAATTCAAACACGCTGAAGCCTGAAAGAAAAGATTAAAAAAAAAACTCAAGCAAGTGAAAGAGCCCCCAAGGCTCTTAACACACAGTAAAATCACACCACCTTCAGCCCAACTGGCTACAACTTGCAGTCAGAATTAATCCAAAACCAAATTCCTTATCTCCTCATATTAGGCACTATTTCTGGGAAACTTTCCATCATTTTCTCATTAGCAAAGCTGGGAACTTCCAAGCTATTCACGACTTCCACTCCTTGAATTCAGTATCCAACAGGTGCAAAGCTTGCGAGTTCTACCTTGACAGCTCTTCTTTCTTCTTATCCCCACCCTATTTCCCTCTCACTAGACCTAGAGACGGTCTCTACACTAATTTCCTTTCCTCTCTTTTCCAGACCCAATTTAATTCATATTACACTAGTGTAATCTACATTCTTATAATTACTGCAGTAAAAACAAAACATCACATAAAACACCCAGTCATTTAAAGTATACAGTATATATAGTTCAGTAATGTCAGGTATATGCCTCTTACTGTGAGACAAAGTCTAGAAATTTTCCACCTTGCAAATGAAACAGTAATACTTATTGAACTAAAATTCCTCTTCTCCTGCCCTCTCTCTAGCTTCTGGAAACCATCATTATACTTTGTACTTTCATGAATTTCATCCCTTCAGATGCCTCATATGAATGGAATCATACAGAATCTTTTGTGAATAGCTAATTTCACTTAGCAGAATGTCTTCAAAGTTGATTCAGGTTTTAGCATGTGATGTGATTTTCCCGGGGGAAGGTTGAGTAATATTTCATTACACACGTGTGTACAAGCACACACATGCACACACAATATTTTGTCCATCTCCTGGTGGACATTTAAGTTGTTTTATCCCTTGGATACTATAGATAATATATATACTACCTCTCTCTCTGTATATAGTGGTATTTCTAGATCATATGATTATTCTATTTTTAAATTTTTTTTTAAGGTTTTTTGAGACAGGGTCTCGCTTTGTGGTTCAGGCTGGCCCTGAGCTCAGCCTCAAACTCACATCACACCAATCCTCCTGCCTCTGCCTCCCGAGTGCTGGGATTACAGGCGTGAGCCACCACGCCCGGCACTGGTATGTGGTACTGGTTGCCGCTGGGGTGAGTCTCCACACCGAGTATTGTTATGTGGTTACCAGGGATTGAACCCCGGTCCTTGCGCTTGCAAGACAGGCACCGGAACCACTGAGCTATATCCCCGGCCCTCTATTTTTAAATTTTGAGGAGCCTCTATAGTTTTGTGTAGTGGCTGCTCCCTATTACCGTCTCAACAACAGGGTAAAAGGATTCAATTTCTCTACATCTTTGCTAGTACTTGCTATATTCTATTTGCTATAGTCATCATTCAAATGAGTATGAGCTGGACTGTCATTACAGTTTTGACTTTTTCTGATGATTAGTAATGCTAAGCACAATTTCTAAATTCTTACTCTCTACCTCTGGCCAAATTCTTGCTCTGCTTACAGCTGGCAAACTGAATGAAGCACAGACCCATTCAAAACCTCCACAGCGACACTACATTCGTGGATTTCATACTAGTATCCTACAAATCTTCCATACAAGCCCAATTAAATGTTTCATCTACCCCAAATAGATCCCACACTTTCTTTTGCTCCTTCAAATATTTACAAATCAAATACCACCTCCCTTAGGAGGAGCGCTTTGTTTTCACAGTCAGAAGTCTGTATTACTTCATTACTTAGTGATTGCTCTCATGTTATGTGTCACATTTACGTCTTCTAGATCAATTTATTCTCAGGTCTCATCTCACTATTGAACAGAAAGATCCTCAGGCCAGAGACTCAGCCCTGCTCAATCATTTATCTCCCATGATTCCTGGAACACTACAAGTCTTTAATAAGTAGTGATTGAGTAAAGGATTTAATATTTTAATGTGTGATCAGCTGTACGTTCACCAAAAAATCTACAAGTTGAAATCAATAAAACTGCTCTCCTTCTTTGGTATTGAGGAAAGGGAAGAGAAATGATGAAAAAGGTTTTTCAGTCATTCCGACCCATCCTAAATCCCTTGACCACATTATTTAACTTCCAACTTAAAAAAAAAAAAATCGAATGCCAAGCAGATCCCACATCTAGTAATTGAACTGCTGCTATTGTATTTACCCTTCTAGTGGCTACAGACTGACATTTAAATACTCCTCTTCCCTTTCCAAATATTAAGCACATGCAGCTGGTCACTTGGGTTCTGAAACAACATTTGATGGAGCACATTTCAAATACAATTTGGGAAAAATATTCAATTACTTCACTTTCATTTTACTCACTAAATGTAGCTTCCCTCCCAAGTTCAATTAAATGCACTGGAAATTAGAATTCACAGGAATGCATTTCATTTAGATTTACTGGAAGATGTCAGACACCAGTTAATTGGCCTTGAAGCAGTGCAGCCATGAGGTCCCTCCTGACTGAGCTGTCCAGCTTTGACATGTAGCTGTTCTTGTTAGATAGCATTGATTGGGTAGCTCTTCCAGTCTTGGGGGCCAACCAAAGGCTATACAACATTCTGACAAATACATTAGACATAGACTTCAAATTACCTGTATGGATCCTATAGAAAGCTTTGGCTTGGGGTATCAGGGTTTCTGTTCTGTGGCCTAAAACAGCTCATTCATTGGAATGAATGGATAATTTTGCCAGATAATTAACACTTACCAAGAACCTATCCTGTGCCTGGAACTATTTTAGACACTTCACTCACTTAGAAAGTTTTTATTGATTCTTTCTGTGTGCCAGGCATTTGTCCAGAGATTTGGAGATACAATTCCTCTCCTCAAGGAGTCTAGGAAATGTTTCATATTTGTGCTTGGCTGCCTGTGGAAACTCCATGTTCAGCAGTTTGTGGTTTGTTTAAAGAGTCGCTATAATGCTGAATCCCAATTAATTCCAATTTTCTAGAAGAGTCAGATTTCTATACCCAATTATATGAGACTGAGTCTCAATTATTAATATGGTTAGTCTAATAGGGACAGAATAAACTGCCTCAAATTCTGTGTAGGTTATCATACTGATTTCAAGTTGGTAAATTGTTGGGATTTGCTTTCTTTTTGGTAAATATGGTAATAAAATGTCTTTCCAAATAATGAAATCACCAATCAGCAATTAAGTAGCCACTGTGTGATCAACACTTCATGACACAAGAAGGAACATGAAAGGAGAAAAGTGACTCGCATTTGTTAATAACTTCACTGTATCAACTTAGTGCTTTTATATCTTGTGTGAAAGGACCAGATAATAAGTTCGGTTTTACAGGCTATACTTTTGTTTATAAAAGCCTTATTAAAATGGACAAAGACAAAACCTAAGTAAGTGGATCATGCCAATAAAACTTTATTACAAAAGAGGCAGAAGGATGGACAGAACCTTTGGGCTATACTTCTGCTTTATTCATCTCCCATCCCACTCCTCCAGCTGGTCTTCCTGAAAAGCCTTTCTCTCTGCTCTCTAGCTTTCCTTAAAAGTTCTGATCAATTCTCCTCCACTCTTTTTAGTCATGTTTAAGAAATTTAAATTTTTTCTAAACAAAATTTTTCTCTTACAACAATTTTTTAAAGTAAGCAATGTAAGTATTATTATTTCTGTTATGTCCATGAGAAAGGGCAGTATAAACAATCTGAGAATGGTGAATGGTGAGTGTCAGAGGGAAAGAAAAAGAAGGAACTCCACAGACTGCAGTTCCGCCCACCACCGCAGGAGGCAGACACTGTGGGATCTTGAATCTTCCATCCCCAGATGTTGTCTAGAGGCTGGCCGGCAAGGATTGAGGAAAACAAACACACAGTGAATGTCCCAGTGTTAGTCAGCTCTCACTACTGCAAAATACCCAAGATAGATCAACTGATATAAGAAAGATTTATTTTGGCTGATGTTCTCAGAAATTTCACTCCATAGCTGCTCAGCTCCATTGCTTCTGGGCTTGTGGCAAGACAGAGCAATAAAGCAGGAGCACATGGTGGAAAAAAGATGCACTGCTGCCTAGTGGCCCAAGAGCAGAATACAGAAGGACCAAGTTTAAGTGCTGATCCATGATGAGCCAGGATGCACCACCTCCCAATAATGCCATCTCCTAGCAGCCAACCCTTTGCATATGGGCTCTTGGAGCACATTTCAGATACAAATCACAACAAGTCTCTGTAAAAGAATCTGCCAGATTCAACTTCTCCCTTCATTCCCACAAATGGCTCCTCTAAGGCATAACAGCCTGTTCACCACTGGGAAACAGACTATGCTACCTTTACTTATGATATTCCTGTCAGTTTCACAAAGCACTGTCTGATTTCCCTCCTTCCTTACCTCACCTGTTTTTCTTCCATATTCTCAATGCTCTGGGATTAGATCCTTTAATAAACATTAAAATATATACTTTGCATCAGATGTTGCTTTCTGGAGACCTTGAATAAAATCTTAGGACCAGGAGACCCTGGGTATGTGATGGTGAAATGCTGGGTTCCCAAAACGGAAAGACCAGAAAGTAGCTCTCAGCCTCCAGGAGCAAGTTAGACATAACAACGCAAGGCGAGAGCAGCGTTTGGGATGCCTTAATTGTCAGAAACCCATGGGAATGACTGACAGATCTTGGGGTCCCAAGGGACAAGATATACAGGCAGGGGGTTAGGATGCTGTCATATACCAGAACTAAACACATACATACACTACACAGAGATAATGAGAAGGTTTGAACTAGTTGCTCCAAGGGGAAAGCACAATCCCTCTGCTAGTTGTCAGTTCACAGACACAAAGTTCCATAGCCAGAGTGTGGGTTAGTGAAGTTCAGCGATTCCTTTAATATATCAACCCTTGCTCCCTGGAACTGAGAGTCTACATTCCTGCTGAAGATATGGCATGTCCTGACCCTGGCTATTGGTCTGCAGACCATCACAGCTCATGGGTGGGGATGGCAGGCTCAGAAGTAAGTTTGTACACCTTAAGGAAGAAGTCTGCAACACTAGTGGATCTATGCATGGAAAGCAGAACTCTGATTCTTCCTCCAAGGACCCTTGCAAACATATTTCTGGAAAACCTAGCTATCAAGAAATGTTAACTACAGTGCTTGACATCACCCTAATATCAGAAGCCCTACAAAGTTCCATCAAGGCCATCTGCTTAGAGCAAAGGCGACTGAAACATATCATAGCATGATTTTAGCCCAAGCCACATTATGTCTGAGGGATCTAGCAAGCCCCACTGTGGTTATTTGCTCAATGTGTAACTGGAAAAAATACATTTAGGAACAAGCAGCACCGTCACATTTATTCCCTCACTATGGAGTAACAGCCATTATAATAAGGTCCAGATGAGACTGTATATTTTTATGGAAAGATGACAAATTGTATTGGATACTGCATTCCTGAGGAAACTAAGGAGATTGGGGCCCTAACCAAAAACATGAATGAGACAGAGATAATGCTCCGTATCCCAACTCTCAGTTTACCTGACTGTCTTTTGAAGAAACCAGGTAGATAACAGCAGACTATAGGCTACCATAATATTAGTCCAGTGCCAGTCCCAGTGGCAACTAACTGGCTAGATACAGTAAGATCTTCATATCTTTACTGAAGCAGATCCAACATGGCTTTGGCATGGAGCCTATAACCACTGAATTGTTAACAGCTTTTTTTCCAATACTCAGGATAGTAATGAGACCAACATTCATTTGTTTTTCCAAATGAATTTTTGGACCACGGTACAAAAGTCCACTAAAACAGTATCAAGGTTATGGTAACACTCTTGTCTTAAGGTAGCCTCAGGGAATTTCACCTTTTGACATTTTATAAGAACACACATTTGTCCATTCTCTCGATGGTGTCTCACTAATTGCCCTGGGAATGAGAAGTGGATTAAATACTTTACTAAAAGGGGCACGAATGATGGAACATGGGTGAAAAACTCCAGTAACACTCAGAACTTGACAAGTCTATGAAATTCTCAAAACTTCCATGACTTGGACACCCCTCATAAGTACAAGAAAAATCATACCTTGTATTGTAAAGCAGTAATTGTGACACACTGGAAACTCCCTATATTTATTTATGTTGGAGGAAGAGAGGCTGACCCAGGTTCAGGCCAAGGGAGAAATTGCCCTGACCCTTGACCTGGGTGTTATAACAAAACTGTGTGCAAGAAGAATTATTCTAAATGAGGATGCTGCCGAGCCCCTATAAGACTTTTACTGGAGAACAACAGAATCTTTACACCTTCTGCAGTGAAGAATCACCGAAAGAATAGCTTCTTGTGTGTTACCGGCTCCTAGGGTAGCATCTCACCTTGAAACACCGGGCAAGCATGACCTGAGCTGCCCATCATGAGCTAATCTCTAGTATACCTAGGGTGTCACATGGCCACGCGGGCATAGTAACAACACACTGTATGATTGAAGTGGTATATTTGGTGCCAAGACAAGTAGATACGGAGGGCAGGAGCAAATGGCAGAGAAAGAAAAGCAAAGTTTATGACCACATCATTTACCTCTGCAGTTTGAATCCCCTTCTCCCAACCCATTATTTGTATCCTCCCATTTCTTAAGACCACTTAATGAAAGAGGGATGAACCTGGCCCTAGTTTGGGCGGGGTGGGGGGGGGAGTAGGAAACACTGGTGCTAAAGGCAGATGGCAGCCAAATTACAGCCACACGTAAGAACGGCCTCCCAGGAGGCATGTCAGACATAAATGTCAGACAAACGTGAACTTCTTGGTTCTTAACTTCTTAAGTGGCTTAGCTCAAACCTCAGGAGCTGAGAGGAGGAAATCTGGAAGGCCAGTGCTCAGGAGCCCCGAGGAGCATAGAGAAATGCTTCCAACCCTTGAGAAATTTGTGTCTCACAAGAGAAAATCCATTCTAGATAAACTTCTCAAGAACCAAATTAAACAAGACAATAGAGCCAGCTTCTCTCTTGAACCACTCTAGAACCTGAGATGGAGGCTATGAATAGACCCAGTTCCACAGGCCCCTCTCACTAAGGTCTATCATCCGCAGAAACATCAGTTCATTCTCAAAGACACCGAGGAAGGCTGCAGTGTGAGTTTGCCTGCTCTGATCACGATGCTCCTGGCAGAAATCGGAAGCAGATAAAATGGCTGCTACGGTAAAAGCTGTCCAAATCGTACAGTCTCCAGCTGGGGAATCCACTGTATTTCAAAGGAAGTACAATACCCCGGGGCAGACTGCTCTTTGCCATCCCCAGGCTCTTGGCCTGACAAAACCACATAGATCAGGACCAAAATGTGTAACAGACATTGAGAAATGGGAAGAAAGTGTTCCAATGGGAAGGAGAACAAGAAAGAGGGAAGGAGAAAGGGAGGAAGGGATGAAGAAATGTGAAAATGGAAGGAAAAATGGAAACTAAGCTTTGGCACCTAGGAAGGGGATTGGGAATGGGATAAAATAAAGTGAATTTATTTTTAAAACAGCATAGCAGCCTATTGCAAGCTCCTTTAAGGCCAACTCATAGACAAGGGGGAAAAGATACTGCTTTCAAAGATGTATATAGGAATTGAATCAATGCCTTTGAGATGATATAAAGCTCTCAACAGCTAGAAAAAAACTGATCGTATGGTAGTTAGTCACGGATTCAAGTTCAGTGGAAGCCTTACTGTGTATGCTGATAGATAAGATATTCCTTGAAACTTGGTAGAGTCAGAACATGTAGCAATGGTAAGCACAAATTCTACCAATGTGTCAGAAGAGAGGTGGTTGGCTGGTCCCTTTCCTGCTTCCTTTAGTTGGTTCTTGGATCAGTTTATTCCTGACCCAGAAAAAGCATTCACATGGCACCAGCTTATCAGTGAGCACTAGCAGACAGAAAGCTGCCAGACACATTCCTTTCCCTTTCTCTTCCACACTGACAGACTGTGCAATTCGAATGGCTGCCCGGCTCCTTTCCAGAGATCCTTCCTGTGATCAAGAAACTGGATATTTTGTCTTGATCCCTCTATTTCTACTTTTCTCCTTCTGTACCTCACTTCTTCCCCTACAACCCAGTATTCTGCTCTGGGATTAGAGTGCTCAGTGACGCACTTAGCATGTAAGCAAACCCAGCTATGTGAGACGTACACGGGCTCTGACTTGCCGAGAGATGGTGGAGAGGAACTGATCCCAAGCCCAAATCCTCAGGCACAGATCAAGCCCTACACAGAGGGCTGTACACAGACCCTAGACAAGTCACAGTGCAGCAGGACCATGCCCGCTGCCCAAGAACCAGAGGACAGAAACCAATGCCCGGTCAGAGCCCACAGAGAGAGTCAGGTGGCAGGTAGGAAGCCAGGAACTGGCTCACTACATAAAACCCTGGTAAGATCCAGCTTACAGATGCTCCAAGAAGACTTTGCTGGCCCTGTATTCCCTGCCCAGGCTGGACAGATGCCCCTTCTCTCTGCTTTCTGTCACACACTTCCTTTTCATTGCTGGTCTACTTGCTCTGTATGCTGGCTCTTCCATTTCCATGTCTGTCTCGGCTCAACAGACTCCATTTCACACAGAATAGAAGCCAGTGTCTTTACATAAGAAAGTAAGAGAGAAGTTAAGATCTGCAGCCCTCCCCATCTCTCTTTCCTCTCTCCTTTCCACTCTGACTGTCATATTTTGGGTCTTCATCACCCCGGCCTCCCCATGACTTTTGGGATGTGCTGCCACCATTTGTGGTGTCTCTACCCCCCAATATCCCTTTAGAAATCTTTGTCCCATACTCCCTCACTCCCTCAAGGATTTGTTCTAATGTCACCTCCTTGAGTCTCAAACCATCCAGCTTCACACCAACACCTGTCCCTTTCATCCTGCCCTGCAAGTACTCCTAGGCAACCCCCCCCCCAGCAGCTTCTCACCTCTATTCTAACAGGGAACATCGTGAGGCACAGAGGTATTCACCCCCAGGCTCTCGTTCTCAGGAAGAAGCATATACCTGATCAGAGGTGGCCATGTCCACTTGGGATTGCAGCCCTTACCAACATGGAGGTCAGTTTCCTAAACGTTTGAAGGAGCCCTGCTGCCACACGCAGTCACGAGTTGTCCTTAGCCCACACTTCACCACATCCAGTCACTTCTCATCATTTCCCAAAACATCAACAGTGCATCCTTTGCCCTTTGTGGACTAATCAATTGCTTTGATAGTGGGCAATTCTGCCACAAGTTTCCACCTGTGGCTATGTTCCTTTACTCCCAAGACCATGCGAGTCACACGCAGCTGCCTCTGGAGAGGGAGACTGGAGAGAGACAGTTACCTCTATCTGGCTGTCTTTCCTGCCATCTGTGTAATTGGGGCCTGTCTCTGGTGGGAGCTCTGAAGAGCTCCCATTAACAGTAATGGGCTTTCCGGATGTTTCTGCATCACAACCAGCTACTGGCTTAGACATTCCCAGAGAGATTGAAGGATGCTGAACTCACTTCCGGAGGTGCAGAAATCATTCCCATTAGTTACTTGATTCCACCTCTCCCACCTCACCCACATAACCAGTGGGTTATTTTACCTATACATGCTGTCTTTTCAAAGCAAAAGGAAGCAAAGGCCTCAGTCTCTCTGTCTGCTTCTAAAATGTGTTATTTGCGATTCAATTTCACATGGCCTGCAGAGGCAATAAAGGGCAAAGAGAATTACCCTGTAATGTATTCCAAAAGCACCCCCCCATACACCCACACTCCTGAGGATAACAATTTGCCAATATAACCTTTAATTAAATGAGCAGAAATCATGCAGACTCTATGGTGTAGGAAGTCACTAAATAGAAGGAGATTATGTATGAGTTGCCCCCAGCCACTCATTTTAGCTTGAATGGGATCTGTCAGTAGGAGCTTTAAAGTGCTCTAAGCTAAATGTGGGAAGCAACTCTGCCTTACTCCAGCCCTGTGATGGCAGCTGGCACAATCTCTGGAGCTACACCCACTGGGAGGAGAGGAGGTGCACAGGGAAGACAGAGCAACTAGCAAAAAGCATGAAGCCCCACAGACTCAGGGATGGGCTCCAAGGCCTTTGTAGAAGCTGCGTGGCTTCCCAGCAGGGAACACTCTTGCTCTTAATTGAAAATCACTGTCAAGGAGACAACAGATATTGTCAAACTCAAGCGCAGCACTCCTCGGCCAGAAGGGAGCAACATTGCGGGTAAAAAACCATTAGATTTCTACAATCCTGAAATGACATCCTGGGTGACAACATGTCTTACATGGAGAGGAAGGAAGAAAAGTATAGCTCCCCCTCTGCACTGATGACTCAGGCCCTGACAGAGGCCTAACCTTTCCCATCTTCAATTTACAATCTTCTCCTTTCTCTCCATGTGCACTGGCCACAGGGCCAGCCGAGAGTTCACGTCCTTTTTCTGCTCAAAATCTTCTTGGAAGAGCCCGAGTCTACCTAAAGGGTAGGACTCAGTCCCCAACCTCATGCTCCCTACTCCAGCCACCGTTCCAGTCTTCACTGTCATGACCCTCATTCATACCCCCAGCCTCAGCCAGGCTTGACTGTCCCTTGCCTTTCTCATGACTCCATTCACAATGCACCTCCAAATGCAATGTTTGACCCCCACCATTGCCGTATCTGTTTAGTTTAGATGCTCTTGAGGGACCAGCCCCAGTCCTATCCCTCCATGAAGCCTTACCTCACAGGAGTTACCCTCAGCCTTCTTTCTTCCCACATTGCACTGTAGTTTTTCACTTCTGGTCTAAATCTAATGTTTCTGAGGGCAAGAAACTATTCACTCCTGCATGTGGACTATAAGAACACGCAAAGACAGACCTCAGGTACTTGACAAAAGTGGAATGGTTAAAGTTTAATTAGAAGGACTGTTTATTTTTGTGAGACTCACACAAGCCCTTTATTTTACACACTGAAGAATATCCCATCATTCCAAGCATCAGGTAGTGTTGATAGAAAGAACTTTTAAGGAGACTATTTCAATAGCTGAAGCTCTGCAAAGTGCGAGTTAAACTGCATGGCACTAGGGGAAGGGAGAGAAATTTAACCTCTGGATTTTATTAACTCAGCACTACTGGATAATCTAATTTCTCCAGGGAAATTCTGAGATTTAAGAGAAAAGTGGAAACAGATTCACTCTAAAAGGGTATGAAGAGTTAATCAATGTAGACACTTTCTGACCCGAGGGTCCTAGTTTCATTCCAGTTTCCTCCAAGAAACCTTCTTTACTGTTCTGGGCCACTATATTCGCTGCCTTTGCTGACGTTAGTGCCATCCAGCTCAGTGCTAAATTATACATCATCTTTATGACTCACTAGAATTTCATGGGCAGTAACTGTTGCTCACCAACTTGACTATGGAAGGATTGCATGTGAAGTTTCTGAATGTTCCTCAGAGGCCAACGCCTTACTAGGTATACTGCTGTGCTCAATATCTACTCATAGACTATCTCACTCCTTCTGTATTTCCCAGAAAGACTGAGCCACTGTAATTGCTCTTTGAACTCCAAATGAGAGCAGAAGAAATTTCTTGTAGTATTTTCTGTTTTTCAATATTTCTTCAACTCCTACATCTCTTACATCATCTTTGTCAAGTGTATAAGCAGAATTTGCACATGCATAAGCAGAATTTTAGGAAGGTAGTATTCAAAATATCAGAAGATACAAAAAATTTAAAATGAAGTTATTGGATGGGCTTGTCATATAGGGGACAGTGCATAGTCTGATATGTGAGAGAGAATTCTTACCTACTAAGACATAACAGGACAAGCTGGGAGGTGCCAGATCAAGGAAACTGTCAACATGTCAGGTGCTGTCTGGGTACAAGCATAATCTCTGCTCTCTAGACATTTTCAAAAAAAGCTCTGTAATTTTCTATGAATCTCCCAGCTAAAATTCTGTAAACTTGGAGAAAGTACCTGAAAACACATCTACCAACCAATTTGCACACAGTAGTTCTTACTTGGCTTATTCTGTATAATGAGTTTCCAGAGAAAGGTCCAGCCTGATGGTCACGCAGCCCAAAGCCAGATTCCCAGGGAGTTCCTGTGCACACAACCCTGAACTCAGTCGGCTCCAGCCCTAAGAACAGGCTGCAGAGCTACGGAGCTTACTGAAGCCTCCCTGACCTTTCCTGCAAAGTACATTTCATTACCAGCTGGGAAGGAAACATAACTAAATCATGAGGAAAATAAAGTCAGAAAAAAGTGCATCCCTACTGAAAAAGGAGGCTTTTTCTCTTTTTTAATATCCTGGGAATGACCCTAATAAGAAAAAACAACTCTGGATAAGAAATCAACTTAAGTGAAAATTACTAAAACATTGAGAAAATATTTGAGGTCCTTTACCTGTGTCAGTGACAAACAGGTCTTTAGTCACTCAGTTAAGAAATGGACCCTTCCAAGTCACTGCTAATGCTAATATACAATGATGGCTCAGAAAGACCCAAGGTCAAGGGTATGGTAAGCATGGCTAGCCCAGGAAAGACTCAGCTCAAAAACAGCCTGTGAGTCAGGGCATGGGAATATTTTGGTTTTCTTTTGTAAAGTCTTCACTTTTCTCATCATAAAAGAAATATTTTTTCATTACAGAAACAATACTGTACATATACACAAATAAAACAAAAAGACTGTCATATATACCTGAAAGGCGTCCAAGTCTCAGAATCATTTACTTTATACTAATGATAGTTAAGAAGCACTGTCTCATTCTACCTCTACAATCATTTTGATTTTATGATGTTAAACGTCAGAGAGGTTAATTATTCTTCTTGAGGCCACACAGCTATTAAGTATGCCATAGGAAGAAAAGGAAACAAAGCTTATGTATGGGGGGAGTTGGAGGGAGGACATGGGAATGCAAAAAATGAGGATCAAGATGTATCATGACTGGTACAGGCCCTCAGTGTTCAATGTGGTTATAATGTACATATAAAATGTATATGTATATATATAAAATGTACCAATACAACTAATTTTTTAGAAGTTTTTAGAAAATAGGCCACAGAAAAGGGATTTGTCTCTGTGGAATTCTCAGTCTTAGGTCTTCATTTTGGGTAATCTTCCTATTCCAAAGCAGTGAGTAATCCTCCTTCGACAGTTGTGACCACTCCACACTGTTTGACAGACTCCACTTTCGCCCTGTCAGGGAAGATTCTCAGGCCTCTCGCCTGGGGCCAACATACACTTGGCCACCTGGGGATTCCCCAGGAAACAGTGATGCGACAGAGGACTGCAGGTGTATTCACTGCTAACTCCACTAGCACAGCAGGTTGGAGAGGAGCCGAAGAGGGGTGAGGGGGAGGCAGGGAAAGCTGCTCCGTGGCTGACGTCCCTACTGTGGGGCGTCACAGAGTTCACCTTTCCTGAGTGACAAAATGTAGCAGTGTATGGGAGACAGGGCCCGGAAATGCTACTCGGAGACTTTCTGGTAAGATTTTTAAGGGGCTCATCACATGGATACCTTCTGCCTAGCATGCACCCAAACTCCAGACTCCCAGAAAGAAATACACAACGTTTACAAAACAGACGGGCACACTGAGCCATACTTTACAGCTAGGGAACAGTGGGACCCTCCAGAAATCCAAGTCACCAGATGCCCACCAAAAAAATCAACCCTGCAACAAGCTTTTCTACCAACAGCTGTCTCAGGCCTGCTATTCATACCTTTGTTACATAACTAAACACCAAAAGCCTTGTTTATATGTTCAAGGTCTCAACCAAGGGGGGGAAGAAAAGCAATCCAATGGGAAGCATGGTCTCAAGTGTGTAATTTTTTTTTAATTGAAATCTTTATTGGTACATTACTTATACACATCATGATTGCATTCAACAATGAGAATTTGTACCAGTACATGACACAACTTAATTCTCATTTTTTCCCATAGCCCTACCCACCCTACCACCCTCACCCCCTATATACATAAACTTTGTTTCCTTTCTTTTTTGTTATAATCTCATTATTTTTCCCCCTTCACTCCATTACGCTTTGAGTGTTTACAGATACACTCAGACAGAACGCCTTCAGATTCTTTATTACAGCTACAACAACAAGATAATATAATTTTTAATTTAACATTGATCTCCTTGCTAAAATCTGAGATGGTCTCGTGATTTCCTTTGACCAATGGACTGCAGCAGAAGTGGCCCTGTGTGAGCCCCAGGACCCAGGACTGAAGGCGTCTTACAGTTCCTGTGCTCCCTGCCTTGAGTACTGCCACAGACAACATTACAAGATGCTGGTCTGGCTTCCTGTGAGATGAGAACACCTGTAAGCCGACAGTCTCAAGCTTTGGCCTCCAAACACACAAGGGAATTCACAGGTGTCTCCCAGCCCTCCCCATCCTGCAGTTGAATGACTGAACCTGGTAAAGTCAAAAGAGAAATTAGTGAACAATTCAAAGGGGTCATAAAAACTACTAAGTTACTGTTGTTTCAAGTTACTACACTCTGAAGTGCTTTATTAAGCAGCAATACCTGGCTAATAACTAGCATTAGGCCTTATTTTTCTTGCACACCCTTTCTTGACATCCCTGAAAGGTTTATTTTATAAATTCATTTTAACATTTCAAATTAGTTCTTTGTCTCCTTCTGTCTCTGCTTTTGTATTTCTCTATCCCTTTTCCTGACTATAGGTCAGAACTGACACTCAACTTAGTTAACAAGGCAAGACATTTGTGGCATAGGGGAAAAGAGATGTCTGGAGCTGGAGGAGATAGTCTTGAGAGAAAACAAAAGGCCAGACTCTTCGAGAGACACTATGAATGGATCCTGCATCTATCACAAATGAGAACAGAGATGCTATGGTTCCTTCCAGGGAACCTCAGACCACCTCACACTAAGAGAAAACCCACACCTTGCCTTACCCCAGTGTCCTGCCCTGAGGAAACAAACTGTCCCTCAGGTAGGTGCCTCTTCATTGCCCTTTCTTCCTTTCAAGCATTTTTTTACCAGTCATAAAAATTCTTCAGCCCATTTCTCACCTATTCTCTGCCTACCCATTTTCACACGAAGGTCCAGATCCTAAGGTGCTTGTTGATCTCATTGATTGATGGTTTCTGTCCCCTGAAATAGAGCTGGTACAAAGCAGAGGTTCTCTTGACTGAACGAGTGAACAAGTGAATGAAATGGCTAAAAGAATGAGTGTACACCATATAAAATCTTGAAATGAGCCTATGGCAACTCTAAGAGAATTAGGAAGAAAAGCTGACAAGAATAACATCATTACAAATTTACACATTAAAAAAAAAAACACTGATGTTCACACTTACAACTTGTATAGCATATATCAGACTCTGTTCCACTGCTTTACATAGATGCAGTTTTAATTCCTCACAAATCCCTATAAAGTAAGTAGTTTAATCCCATCATCTACCATTTTATTAATGCAGAAATTAAGACATAAAAGATGTGAATGATTTGCTTAATGCCCCCTCCTAGTACCCGGCTAAGCCTGGACTTGAAACTTAGGTTAGCTAACTTTAGAGTCTATGCTATTAACCACATCATACAACATCTCAAAATTAAACCAGCAAAGGCTATGGCATTAGAAGCAAATATAGCAGGGTATGATAGCACATGCCTGTAATTCTGCCACCCAAGGCAGCCGAGACAAGGTCACAGCGGTCAGAAGGTGACTTATCACTGGGACAAAGGCTCCCAGGACAGCCTGGACACGAGGTGCTTAACAGACATACATTGAATAAGGCTAATACTATGGTTAGTAGATGCTTCATGACTAAGCTCTTTGCAAATATCCCATGGCCATTAAAGTGGTTATGGGAAAATTACTTATGACAAACAGCTACATGAAAACAGCAAGAAATGAAAATTGTATGTGCAATACAGTTTTCACTAGATGTTTTTAAAAAGCTCAGTGTATGAGGAAAATGACCAAAAAGCTACAGATTTAAATGATTATAGCAGTTGTGTTAGCAGGCTACAATTATTTTAAATGCTTCTTGTCCTTGTTATTTTCCAATTTTTCTGAACTATGATGTGCTACTTTCAAACTTGAATATACTTAGTAATATTTTAAAATAAGCTCCTCTTCAGCTAAATTAATGCAGTGACTATTTTTTACATGGCATCGCCTCTGGTGTGATGTGAGCATCCAGGAAGCACTAGGATTGGAAATACCTACTGGTGGCAGAGAAAGAGCCAAATCCATAGCACACTGCAGGAGTACGTGCATGAGCTGCTTCAACCTCTGTAAGAGGTCACTTTTATGTTATGGGAAGGCCTATTTATCAGAATCTCATTTTTCCATATGCAGAATACTACTCACAAGGGTCTCATAGGATTTTTCTGAGGCGAGAGTCATCAAAGGAACCAGATGGCTTTAGACTGTTCTTGGCAGGGTCAGCACTTGCATCTCTCTTCATACATCCCACCTTCCCCTCTGGAAGCCCCAGCAGAAGTCAGGTCTCAGACGACACATCCCTCCCTCCAGTCCACAAACCCCCAGATGCTCAGCCTAGGCCCATGAGGTCCAGAATATCCTTGGCAATCTATTCTTGGCTTTTCTGATGCCAAATCCCAAAATTCATCCTCATAGCAAGCCCTTGCCCAAAGTTGGCTATGCTCTGTAATTTCTCTCTCTCTCCCCCCTCGCTCCCTCCCTATCTCTGGTTACAGATGAAGTACCTTAATGATAGTAAATGAAATTTAAAACACTATTTCAAAAACAGAAAAGTTAAAGATAAGAAAAAATAGAGATAGTCACTGTTAACAGGGTTATACAATCTACACTTTTAAGCACATATTCTCAAAATGGAAAATTAACCGGTCCCTCTTCCTTTTTCTTTAAATGGGGGAGCAGTGGTTTGTTCCAATGATTCTACTGGCCAAAGTCAAAGGTTGCTCTACTTTGAATCACCATTTTAGCTCCTCCAGCTCTTTACCATGTTGTAACATCTCATCTTGACCGCCAACTGGCTCATTGGTGGGTGTCAAAAGCACATTTTCCACTTTACTCCAATGGCTTATTTTCCTCTAAAATAGCATCTTCTCTATCTAGCCCATCCCAGCAACCAAGTGCGACTTGAGCTGACCTTCATATGAGTCAGATCCACCCATCAGAGAAAAGGCACATATATGGTTTGTGGATTGTCATATGCAGGACATGAACAGACAGCAAGTCAGAAGAAACACATAACATATATGAGCTTGAAGAAGTCACCTCACTCCTCACTGCCTGCTTCTTAACACTAGAACAGGGCACTGGACTAAATCTGTCTGAAATAAGGAACGGCGATAGGGAAATATATTCCTAGGAGGTTATACCAGAGTCATATAGAGGGATATTTGTTCTTACGACCATCTTCAGACCTTTCTGTCACCACTTCAAAACACCTGAAATAACCATCATATAAATACATAAAATAGAAACATAAAATCTCATGGAAAATATAAAATGTGGCTAAGACCAAATAATTTGAAATATGAACCAACAGAAATCCAGACATAGTAAAATTTTTTAATGTTTAGAGAAATAAAAGCAAAATTAAAATCAACATAAGAAAAGTGTGATACTACTAAAACACAGAAAAGACAATGATAGGCAAAATGAAAAAAAATGAAATGGAAATATATGAAGAGTTTGAAGGAACAGAGAAAAATGATAAAAATTATTATAGATTACATAAAAGAATATTTAAAGATATTACTCAATAAATATCCCCAGGAATAAAGAAGCCATAAATACTCTGAAGGCTATAGTATACAGAAAAACTTTGATAAACATGATTTAGTATATTTATGATATATGAAAGATACAGAATCTTTGGCCATCTCCGCACCACTCACTTTTAATATAAGAACCAAGGGCTTAGCCTCAGAATTATCATTATGTCATTCAGTACCAGAAAACAGTGGAATAATAATTTTTACATCTGATTCTCTGAAAACAATGTGTAACTCAAGAAATTCATACCTTGCTCCTCAACAGAGGACCAATATCTAGAACATATAATGAACTAAAAACTTTAGACTCCCATCTCAATCAAAAAAATTAGTAGTTGAGCCAGGTGTGGTGGCTCATGCCTATAATCCCAGCACTTGGGAGGCAGAGACAGGGTGATTGCTGTGAGTTCCAGGCTAGCCCGGGCTACATTGTGAGCTCAGGGCCAGCCTGAAATACAAAGCAAGACCCTCTCAAAAAAAAAGGTAAGTTGTTGAGGTCCAGGAATTTAGCCTAGTGGTTCCGGCCATCTGCCTGGCAAGTGCAAGGTCTGGAGTCTGGAGTTCATAACCACATACCACAATGCTGGACGTGGTTACTCACATCTATCAGCAATCAGCACCACACACCACAGTGCCAGGCGTAGTAGCTCATGCCTATAATCCCAGCACTAGGAAGGCAGAAGTAAGGGGATTTCTGTGAATTTGGGGCTTGGCTGGGCTACATAATGTGTTCAGGGCCAGCCTGAACTACAAAGAAAGAGCCTGTCTAAAAAAAAAAAATGTAATTGAAATGAATAGACATTTCTCCACCAAAAAGTACAAATGGCCAAAACAGCACTGAGATTCTATTTAACTTCAGAAAGACTATAATCAAGAACTCAATAAATAACAAATGTTGGTTAGGTTGTGGGGAACCTTTACATTGTTGGCTGGTGCAAGCATCATGGAAATTGGTATGGAGATTCTTTAAAACACTAACAATAGAAATTCCATTTGACCCAGTTATACCTTTTCTGAGTGTCTTCCCAAGGGAATTAAATACATCATTTTATAGTGATAATCATAAACCATGTTTATGGTAGCACAATTCATAATAGCTAAATCTTGGAATGAACCTATACACTCATTAGTAGATGAATAAAGAAAAGGTGATACACATACACTATACAGTACTACTAAATCATAAAGCAATATAAATTTGAGTCATTTGTAGGAAAATTGATGCTCCATAGCCCATAATGTTAAGTGCAAGAAATCAGGCACAAAAGATTAAACATTACCTAGTTTATATTATATGAGAACTCCAAAGTATAAATAATATAAAGAACAAAATAAAAGATAGATGATAAGAGAGATAGACACTGTGGCAGTGAGTAAAGATTTGGAAGTGGGGTATACTGAACATAGAATCAGGGAAAGGGAAGTAAAAAGGATTAAATATAATATGTACTAATTCCTCCTAATGAATGTATTTATTATATAGCACAAATATACACTAACCTAAAAGGTATTTTATACCCAGCCAAAATATCATTCATTATAACAATCATAAACCAATATTTCTGAACATGAAAGAATTTAATGCCAGGCATTTTCCCATCTTAAAGAAATTATTAGAAGAAAAATTTTTACTCCTCCGAAAAGATCAATGGAAAGCAGTATCAAAGACCTAGTGAGAAAGACAATCTACTGAAATGTAGACTAAGACAAAAACAGGTTGGGATTTATGTCTAAGAACAGTCTGTATTATAAATCGTGCTAGTATAGCTCTATTATAATTTACAGTTTAAAAAGGAAGTCAGTTTCAAAAGGAAGTCTATTTGAGAAGTCAAAGATATCACTAAAAGCTAATAAATTTATTTAGTACACAAAGGTAAATCCTAAGGAGAGTAGTGCAACTCACTGACACATAGTGAAGGATGAGAAACAAGGAAAGGGGAGGAAGATACTAACAAAATAATCTGTGTTTTTGCCCCATTTAATCAGATGGCAAGCCTATCTCATATAATAACTCATTTTGCTATTTGCTCTTTAAACACTAATAACTTAGCTACACATTCATTAATTCATTCAAAATATACTTATTGATCACATAAAATGTGACAGGCACTTTCCAAAAGTACTGATAATAGAGCATCAACCACAATGCATGAAGTCCCTGGCCCCATGAGCTAACTTTTAGAAGAAAAATCAAGTAGAATGGGGAGATAAGGGAAGGGAAGGGCAGCATTGAAAAGGTATCAGAGTCCAGAATGAAAGCATGGCTGAGTCTCCTGACAAGGACAAGGGAAGCACTTCGTGCCTACAGAACATCAAGAGAAAAGATTAACAGACAATTGAGAAGCTGGCAAGTACCCACACCGTGCAAGCTGACAGTGTGGGAAGCCTGGCTTCTCTCTGCACATTTAGGCAGTGTTAGATTCACCTCTTTACATTCAAGTGCTCCTTCCCTCTCTCCTACCCAACGCACACCTTCCTCTCCATAGTGACACCCTGCTCCCAACTGGCTTCCCATATCCCAATAGCACCATCCGGGGACACTTCATTTCTTTTCCCATCATCTCTGCTCAAGCCAACTGGGGCAGGTCACAATCCCTCCAGCTCTCTTTCTTTGGCCCCCACCTGTGAGCACTGGGAAAAAAAAAAAATTGGAATTGGAGCTGAAAAATCTGAGATGATCTAGGGATTTTCTAGGCAAACAGAGTCAGGGAAACTGAGCTACTTTTCATTACATGGATTTCACAGTATTTTATAAGCAAAGAAAAAATGAAAGCCTGCAGGTTGCTAGAGCTGTTTAAATCCTGGCAATTGGAAATAGCAATTAAAAGGAAATGGTGAGCTGTTAGTGATCTTATGTTAGCACAGTAGGCTGATATCACAGAGGGGAGAAGTTCAAATGCCATGCAGCAAGCACTTCCATCTCCTCTCCAGTCTAGTGTTTGGCATTTATTCCCTAAGTACCCAATAGCACCCAGCAGTCTAAATATGGCCTCGTGAGTATTAGGCAAAGAGGAAATGGAAGAGAGGAATAAACAATTACAGAAAGGCTGTTATATGCCAAGCCCTGTGCCAGGTATATTATGCCTTCCTACCAAACTTTTTTCAAATCCCAGGTACAGGTAACAACAATAACGCAGATGAGTGAATAGCCAGTCAGAAGGTTATTCAGGTTAAAAATGATTATGTCTCACAGCCAAGCTCCTATAATGAAATCTCCAATACAAAGTAGATACCTACAGAAAGCTTAGAGTCAACCTATTGCCCTCTAGGTCCTTTGAAACACAGCCCCAAGACAGGCACCACAGAAGGCAGTGATGGTGGCTAGCTGCTTTGCATCAAACTGATACTGTTCAGTGTGGAGGTCTTACCAGGCATAGCGACAGCCTGGGGAAGAGGAACTCCACGCAGATACCCATCAGACAGCTTGGATTCCAGCACACTTGTACAGACCTTGGCCCCAGAGGATGTCATGCCAGGCCTTCCTTAATCATGTCAGAGCCTGGACCTGAGCAAAGAATATTGAAATAGACAAGGGCAATAGAAGTCCCAATAGCTTTGGCCACACAGATTCCTGCAGCAACCCCCAGACCACATGCTACTATCCTTGTCTGCCTAGGTTGCCCTCTCCAGTTTCCTAGCCATCTGCCTCAGCCCACCCACCCACTTCTGCCTTAAAGATCTTTGAAAAAAACCCTGTAAAATTATACCAAAGGATGCTAGAAGATTTAGGGAAGAAACAGAGGTGAAAGATACAGACAGCAAAGGAAAAAATTGGGAGAAAAATAAGTGAAACCACACTAGGCCTGTAGAAAAAGAGAAAATAATTCCATAGTTCCTTTATATTCCAGGCAGAAGGCAGAAAGAAAATGACAGTAACTGCCAATCATCTAGGCCCACTGCAAAACACTTTAAAAAGATCAGTGCTTCATTAAAAACACACTTGCTCTCTGTTCAACTGAGGAACAAAGATGATGAGAACTGAAGTGGAATCTTTTTGAAAAGTTTAAAAAAAAAAACAAAAAGGAGCTGATGAGCAGCCTTTCAACCTGATAACCAAATGAAATTTCAAACAGCATCCAAAAAACAGGGAGTACCGGAGCCAAAGATCTTGTTGAGGAGGAAGGTGATTTATGGGAACCTTGCTGTGTTTTGATGGCAGTTCTGGTTAAGACAGAGCCTTACCTGCTATTACTCAAAACACAACTGCTTATTTTGTTCACTAATCAGCTCTGGCTACAAGCAGGGGTTTAGTGCCATCTGCAATGATATTTGTAAAGCTCTAGTTTGCAGATGGCCTATAGTAGTTTACAAAGAATGGACTGGGAGAGGCAAAAATTTTTTTTCATGAAATCTGTATCTCTTCCGGTAACAAGAACTGACCCTACTTCTCTTCCAAGAGGGTAATAAAAAAGGTGTCTGGGGCTACATAATTTGGACAGAAGGGAAGAAAAATCAATTTGAAATTCCCCAGGGTAAGATTTTGCTACATGATTAAAGACAGGAATACATAGAGGTGAGTGGGCAGCAGTTGGCAAGGGATGGAAAAGGCGTAGCTGCTTTCTGACCCAGTGAAATGTGAAACAAAGTAAGCCAAGGCTATTAGACATTTTTGCCTGTTGGATCTCTGCATCAGTAACCAGGAAGGATGAATTTCAAGACAAAGATATGGCACAGGAGCAAGGCAAGTTAGAGATTCACCATTCCTTGGAATTGCAGTAGGTCCAATATAAGCAGTGAATTAGCAGAAAAAGTTAGGCTCCCTCAGTGCCTGTGACAAACTCCAGGATTATCAACAAATTTATCACCCTTGGTACACATTTTCATGGGCAGAAAGCCTCTTTGCTTTTGTACATGCCTAAGCAAAAATGGATACTCCCAAACAAAACTTTAGAGAAAACATTTCCTATCTTCTGTCCTCTGGCAATCGATTACTTCCTGCTTGGCTAACAACAATATGCCTACATTAATATGACTTTACTATTGCATTGTCATCACCAGCTATTTGTTGCTATTCCAGCAGTCACTTCCTTCCAGACAAACAACTTGATCCTTTATCATAAGAACTTCCTAAAAGACTCATCAGTTCTTCCACAGAAAGCATTCATTGGCAATACTGAATCTACAGTATTCTTGGAATCCCTTGCTTCACAAATCTTTTCCACACTGTTTCCATCAATCCTAAGCTGTGATATTATAATGTTTATCCAAGAGGAGCTGAAGCAGCAGGATGATGTTCTAAATTGGTGACAGCAAACCTTGTGAAGCTTGCAATGATACAAAGAACCCACTGCAGCATACATGCTGTAAGTTCACCACTACTATTCTAGACCGTGGGAGTCTAATGCCCCTAACTGGATTCAAACCGAAAAACCAGACATAGAAAAGAACCACTGGTGTTTGACCACCAGTACCTCTCCTCATGCCCTGGAAAAGGAGCCTTTGGAACAGAAAGATTAACAGGAAGATTATGTGGTCTTCACTGGAGAAAAGAAAGGGAGAATCAACATCCCAGAAGGAAAAAGTACCCTTGACTCAGAACTGAAAGCAGCTTTGACCAACACCTTGGACAAGGAGCCTTAGGAGACTTGATAAGCTCGACAATCCAAAGTTTAATGATGCAACAGCCAATGAGAAGTAGGTCATTGTAAGAAAGTGATCAAAAATGAGGTCAAGTCAATATCTGAGGCAACACCCAAGCCCACACATGCAGAAGAAAGTCTACAATGCACAAAAGCCAACATCTCCAGCCCGCATCAAGTCAAAATCAACATCCTAAAGGGCACTCCAACTCTAACTCTGAAGGAATCTGTTGAAGTCTGAGGACAAATGTGCATATAAAGAAGTTCAGCCTGGCCCTCATCCACAGCAACACCCTTTGGTCACTGCGTTTGCAAACAATCTGAAAAGTCTAAACAGAATCCATCTTCATCATCAAAACTGGGATCTGGACCCGATAAAAATACTGAGAGAAAAATGACACCTTGACAGAGATCAAGGCCAACAACCAGAAGCCACAGCTGGGAAAAGCACAGAGATGAAGTGTCTGGACACATGAAGAGAATTCAAGGAGCCTCAAGTTTGCGCAGCAGTTACCAAGCAAAGGCCATGAACAGAGATGGCAGCTACCATCACAAAGAATAATAACTGCTTTATAAGAACGGAGGAGAAGGAGACCAAAGGTATAGTTTCATAAAAAGTGCTGGAAGCAACTTTAAAGCCAACAAACAGCAAAACCTCTTTGCCTCCTCCTTGAAGACCATTTTATCAAACCTCCTCATTCCTGTTAATACAAAACTAACAACTTCCAATTCATTTTAGCATCATTTATTTATTTTGGATTTTTAAATGTATGAAATTGTTTTATTTGCTTGCAAATACCTCTGTCAAATTGTACAAATGGATGGATGCAAATCTTAGTAACAAAAATCAGAAATTATTTTAGTCAAACACACACATACACAGACACAGAAGGGAAGATCTGAGGCATTATAAAAATTAAGACAAAGGGCCGGGGAGTTAGCTCAGTGGTTCCGGTGCCTGTCTTGCAAGCACAAGGGCCCGGGTTCGATTCCACGATAACCACATACCATACTGGGCGTAGAGACTCACGCCCAGCAGCAACCAGTACCACATACCACAGTGCCGGGTGTGGTGGCTCACGCCTGTAATCCCAGCACTCGGGAGGCAGAGGCAGGAGGATTGCTGTGATGTGAGTTGGAGGCTGAGCTCAGGGCCAGCCTGAACCACAAAGTGAAACCCTGTCTCAAAACACCTAAAAAAAAAAAAAAAAATAAGACAAATACTAACAATGAAGCCTACTGCAAATGCTAGCTACCTCTTCTGTGTTCCACTCAAATTGGAGTTTTATTCCTAAAACCATTTATCTTCTTCATATTATAGAAAATTACTTTCTCCTCTGAATGAGTATGAGGACTTGAAAATAAGTTTCACCTTTCAAGTAAGTTTATCATGTAGAGGAAAATTCTGCTGTGCCCCTCACTTGGGAAATCTAGTAAACAGTTCATGACTGTAGGGGTGGGTCAGTGGTGAGGGCTAAAGCTATCACAATTGGCCCACTATTCGGATTCTGCAAACGATCAGTTTACCACCAGATCTAACCCAGCACTTTCTTGCCCACTTGGCTTTGTGTATTCATGTATTGTCCTGGTCTGTCCAGCACCATCTCATGTCCTTGAGACCAGGGCTGGGTCTTCTCTTTCCTGACACATAAAACATACATTCAGGCCTCACCACGTTGATGCACACCTCCATGTCATTACATACGCTCTCTGAACACTAAAACATCCGGTCCTCCCATCTACCCCATCCCACTCTACCACTGTTCCTCACTCAACTCCACCTCTCTTCCTGCCTTCAGCTTGGCCCTGTGTTCCCTACATTCTTATCTCCCTCTACACTTAGCTTTGTGAGAGACTTCTTCAGGAAACTTTCCAGGACCTAGGTGGAAGCACAAAATTCTTTCTATGGGGGAAATTCTAGGATCACTGAGCTCTAAGTTCCATGAGGCAAAGATTTTTTATCTACTTTATCATTCCTCATATTCCAGCACCCAGAACAATGGCTGTGAACAACAGAAACTGCATAAACACTTGCTCAGTGCTTCCATAGCACCATAAAGCTTCTTTAGCATTCTTGGTCCTAAAGGCTGATGTGTGTGTCCATCCACTGCACTGTGAAACAGATGATCAAGACCATTTCCCGTAGATCCATACCTCGAGGCCCACTGCATGCCTGGTACATAGGGCTCTCAACAGCTGATGGGTGAGTAAAGAATGAGTGCAATATGCCAGCACTGTTCTGGGCACTAAAAAAATTCAGTAAAAATGTATGGGCTGCTCTAGTCTAGAGATCTCTATACCAAAGAGAATTTTTAAGATGTGATTTTATCTGCTTTACTCTAACTACTCCTTCTCTATTATCTTGAGATTTGCTCACATATTTCTGTAATGAGTCATATTCCTGCACTCCATCTCCTCAGTCAAAACAACCAACCCCCTTAGGACCTGCCATCCCTCTTACAGTTCTTCTGCTGATCACTGAAACAGGGGGGCAGTAGTGGCCAACGTCAGACAGACTTGTGTCCTCCTATCCTTGTGACTTTGTGACCTATCCTTGACTTGAGGACTTGTGACCTATCCTTGACTTATACCTGGTGCAAATATAGGAGGGTCTACTTCTACCCTAATGTGTTGGTAGGCATCAGATCACTATTTCCACATACAGAGAGTGCTATATCAGAGAGTTACATCTCAAGGTTGTTCTCCAAGAACAAATTAGTGAAAAATAAATCACAGTATGACCAATAATTTGTCAGAGAAGCAAAGACACAACAATAAATCTCTGTGCACAGTTTAAAAGCCTCATAAAGCAATGAAAGAAAAGACCTACAATACAGGCATAAATGTCGAACATACATCAATTACAGGGGCTCCATACACTGAGATTGAGAATATTGTGTCATAAAATTTAGCCTAAAATAAATATGCCAACTCTAATGTGTACTAATCAGTTAAACTTTTGATTAACAAATCATTGTGTTTGCCATGTTGAAATTAGTAAGATTTTAAGAAGTGATTTGGATGCTACAGGACTGATAAAAGCTGAAACCTACATGAGGGATGTAAACTAGTATCTTATTTTGCTTTCAAATTTTGATGCAACAAAAAACTCATTCAAAACCATCACAGTCCATTATTCAAACTCTAAAAATGGAAACTATAAGGGAATTAGGAATACAGAAGTGATACATTTAAAATTTAAAACTCAAAATATGTCTAATATTTTCAAGCTGATTAGAAATATGTAAATTCTAAGTCTGTGTGTCTGTCTCTCTGTCTAGCTATAAGTTAAGATGTGCTCTCGCTTGGATATGGGTTTCCCAACAAATATGTTGAAGTTTGGTTTCAATATAGTGATGATGAAAGCTACTGAGCTCTTTAAAAGTGATTAAATCATTAAGAACAATGATTCTTCTCATGGCATTCTCCCTGTCTTGGGTTGATATAAGGCAAATTCTTGATCCTGGTAGCTTCTCTTGTTCTCTCACACGTGTCTCTTCCACAAACTCCACCTTGCCCATCCATTTTTTCTGCCATGTTATCCGGAAGCATGAGATGCCATGTGGCTGCCCAGTTTTGAACTTCCCAAAACCCTCTTTTTCTTTTATAAATGACTAGGCTCAGGTGTTCTTATAGTAACGGAAAATGGATTAAGATAATTTGTAACAATGAGAACAGCTGCATTATAACCATGTCATGAACGGTATGAAATTATTTTTATTACTTTCGAAGACTAGAATATTGCTATCCAATTTTTTAAAAGGGTCTGAGAGATGGGACATTGGAATCAACTCAATGATTTCTTTGCCTTAATAAGGACTGACTCAATACTTGCAACTGGACCCTCTCCAGTGTTCTCCATTGATTCTGACCTGGAAAAGCCTCTGCCACTCTGAGCTAAATTACTTCAAGCTGCAGGAAACAGGAAACAGCAGCCATTCTTTCCTTCATACTTCACGGGACTCTTGGCCAATAGCTCTGGGAACTTCATCCTCAGTGAACTTTGAAACGATCACCAAGCTATTAGCACCAAGTTTGCAAAACTAACTGAAAATACTATCTCTAAGCTCCTCAGGTAGATAGAATCCAGACTCCAACAAAGAGACAAATTTATAAACCTAATGCGATCACATCAAAATCTCATGATCCTACAGACCAGTAATTTACAGAATTCAACAACTGGCTAATGATACTAGAGACAATTCAATAGTTTGGGTACTTTAAAAATACAGATCAAGGCTACATAGATATTTAAAAGTTACAAATCAACTCCTGAAGTATTCTATTCTCCCTCCCTTAAAATACCCTTTCACAATGACAAATTTTAAAAGGGTTGGGTATATAGCTAGGTGACAGAACACTTAGCATGCACAAGGCTTTGGTTTGATTTCCAGGGTGGCAAGCATTCAATCAACTAATCACTCAAAATGTGTTTAAATTTTGGATTTATGTATGACTCAAAGTTGCAAAACACCAAAAATGAATTTATCAATTACTCTACATGCCTGGTTATTCTGTTAATACTCCAGAAACAGTGAATGAGTGAATTATAATTCACAATATATTTACTTTATAACATCAACTTTATCTCTATCTCAGCAAAATTGCTAAAGTTATTAAAATTGAATTTTAATATGTGTATTATATTATATTGACCATGGTGTTTTAAGTGATTAAAGCAAAATGTGATTACATTTGACCAGAAAATTTAAACATATTTTCATCAAAACTTTAAAGCACAGTATAAAGTGCAAATGAAAGTATAAGCATATAATTTTATAATCTGCCTATAAATTCATAGAATATGAATTCTAAGAAATACAAAATTCAAATTTCCTATGAAAATTAAAAGCCAAAATACTAATTACACTGAATTCCACAATGTAAATCAGGATTATTTAAATAAAACTGATACTTTTCATCAAAGCTGAATTTTCTTAAATATTTTAAAAATTCCTAAGTCCTATTCCAAATTGTAGTATTCAATGTCTGCTATAGTCTAGTACCTAATGTAAAGAATCAAAATTACCTAACATGACATTTTTAATACTGAAAAATGATCCTTAGCCACCACGTGCAATTGTTAGGGACTGACGAGAACTCTAGAACCACAGACGATAATAAAGAGGACAGGCACGGGGCACCTAGCCCTCCCGGGAAAGCACACTGCATCGCACAGCAATCTATCCCTTCTGTGCCACCTGCCAGGAAACATTTGACAAGATAATTATCTGTTTTCTCCTTGTCACCAAACACTTCTGCCACTCAAATCTTCCCTTCTCGCTAAAGCCATACCTTGGCCATTTTCAGTGACGCAGCCAAAAGCCTTTAGGGCCATCAGGCCTCACCACCTTCTGTTTTATAGACATAAACTAGAGATGCGAGGGAGGGCTTTCCCGGGATCTAAGCAGTGCTGATGACAGTTCCAGGACCAGAGGGTTACAGTATGGGTCATGAGTGAGTTCAGGTGTCATGAGTCAGCTATGTGTCCTGAGAAAGAGAGACCAACAGACAAGAGACAGAGAGAGACAAAGACTCTGTGTGTGTGTGTGTGTGTGTGTGCGTGTGTGTGTGTTACACAAAACCCTATCACAGACCCTGTTCCTGGCCCCCTCATACCCAGACATAAGGACCCGACTGCAGCACCCCACACCACACAGGCCAGTTGTCTCCATAGTTTCATTGTGCCTACCACATGCTTCTAAGACAGTCATCAGGCATTACTCTCAATGTAAATTCAATGTCTCAACATTGAATGTTTCTGTTTCTTAGACCAAGCTTCTTTTCTTGCCTTCCAAATGGACATCATCTGTCCCAACGGGGAAGGGAAAAGTGGTTAGGTAGAACTTTCCGAGTGATTTGATCTCCAAAGTGAGATTTCCAAGTGATTTTCAAAGGCAACCATGACTACACCGTTTTTACTTTTACACTGATTTAAAAGTCTATTTCCCAAGTAAGAGATGATTCCATCGTAAGGATGTAGGCGTGAAGGGAAACGAAGCAAATCAGCCTCAAATGGCAGGTGAGATCGTATGTTGAGTTGCAGCACAGGACAGTATGCAGTTTTTCTGCCCAGAGTCTACTCCCAGGACAAAATCGCAGTAAGTCTGTGTCTCAAATTATTAAGATACAGAAAACTTTTCAGTGGGCTCCTGACACCCTGACATTAGTCTTAGTCACATATAGACTTAAATAAACTTAAATGAGGTGCTCTCCTTCTAACAACTAGCACCATAGCTGAATTGAGGGACTGCAAACAGAAGTTAACAGAGAAAGGTGGGGGCAGTGACTAATTCAGTTACTTGTGACTCCATTCATTTGGGCCCTTTGTGAGGCTCTTTCCAAGGTCCTTCCATAGCCACTTCCAATGTACAACACCAACCTCAGCATTTGGTGGCATTAGTTTGTCAAGGACAAGACTCCTCACCTTGAAAGCCAAAGTCTTAGTCTTCTGGACATTTTCAGTTCCTTTCATGGTGGGCATTCAAAAAATATTTGTCAAAAAGAAAGGAATGCATACGTGGAAAGACATCTGTACTGGAAGATGAATCCATCTGTACTGGAAGATAAACCAATAATTTATAAACATACTGTGGAATGCAACCTATTTGTAAGCAGAGAACCGCCTGCCCTGGCCACTGAACCTTATAAGGTTTGGCCTGCAAGCTGCTTGTAAACACTTCCTGTTCTGGAAGTTGTCTGGGAGCACTGGAGGGAGGCTCATCCCTGTCATTTGGAGCCCAGGTCAGAGGCTGGCCTGTAATAGACCCACTATGTTTACTTGTAGAAAGAATGAAAAAAATAGTCATTCTGTTTTCCTGGGCTTTGGGGAGAATACGGGGCAGTTAGGGCACAGAGGCTGATGCCACTAGCCCCTCTGCAGCCACGGGACTGTGATTCTGAAGGCACAGCCAACAGAAGAGGTACAGGGCCTCTGAGCTGCATCTTACCTCACCACCAGGTTCCTGCCAGTGTAGTAACATGACTCACGGAAGCCCCTGGGGTTCTAATTTAAAAGCAATCGGGGGAGTCAAAGTTCCCTACTCTCATTACATACCGACAATGAAGAATGTATCCTCCAGAATGGGAAAGGAGAGCAGAACAAATGCAGTACTGATCTGTAGTATCGATTCCCCCAGCATGCTTGAAAGTCTTGCCCCGTGTGGGACACAGGTATCTCTCACTGTCAGATGGCCCTGGGCTTGTTAGCCTCTTTTGATGTCCTTTCTGGTGACTACCCTTCTACTAATACTTTGTGATCTCAGAGACTGAAAATCTTCCATGTCAGGGAAGTGCTTTGGCTCACTATGAATTCCTCCTTCTGCAAAAGCCTTCATGTCAGCAGTAGTCAAGCTTCATAAGCCAGGAGGTCAGGGCCACATTTCTACCAGCTCGTTAGTACAGATTGGCATTTACTCATCCATCCATGGAATTCAAGTTAACGTCGAGGATGCTTCCAGCTGCTCCTCCGCTTTCCTCTATCAACCACATCCCTTCTCTGAGCCACTGTTCTTGAGTGTCAGTTCTCACACCTAGTAAGGGAAAAGGGGGGACTCCAGTCCAGCTCCTCAGTTCACCTCCTGCGTTCACCACTCTCTTGCCCTGGTCTAGCTAAGAGCCATAGTCAGACCATTTTGAAGCAAGTGAAAGGAGTTTCTCAAACATTTCTGCCACAACAGAAACATCAGAACTGAACACTAACGGAAAGTTGTCACCAGCACTTTGCCCAACATTTCTTCCAGGGGTAGTACCAGCAAAAACAGGACTCTGGCCTTTGGAGAGGTGAAGATTTTTGACCTGCCATCAAGACAAGAGACTGTGAGATGTTTGTTACGGTTTGGATCTATGATATCCCACAAAAGGCTAATGTTCAGAGGCAGGGCTTTTGGAAGGGGAGTGGAGGCCCTAAGGGAGGCCTCTAAGCCCATAAGTGGATTAATTTTTGATGGACTTATAATTTGTTTTAGTGGGAAATGATAAGACTTAGAATATGGAGACCTAGTTGAAGGAGCAGATTATAGAAATGTGACCTTCAGGACTGTATTGGATCCCTGGCCCCTTTCTCTTTCCCTCTCTATTTCCTTGGTGCTATGAGATGAAAAGCTTTGCTCCACTATTTCCTTCCACCATGATGTTTCCACCTTGCTGCTGGCAGAAAAGTAATGGAGCCAACTGACCATGGACTGAAACCTCCAAAACAGTGAGCCAAAAATGAACCTTTCCTCCTTTAAGCGCCTTACATCAGGTATTTTGTCAAGGCAACGAAAAGCTGATCAATACAACGTTTCTGCAGAAATGGAGCTGAGCTTTAGGGAGCTTTGCCTGCTGTCCACAGGCCTCCGTGGCAGGTGTGCTGTCATCACAAATAACAGAATAGGATGGCAATAAGTAGATAAACATCACAGACTCTAACTACACATCTTGAACTCAATTCCTTGGCAGATAAATGTGTGGGGCTGTCTGGTGCACACCATAGGAAGGGGGACCACTGTGGATAAGTGCAAACAGTACACAATGTTTGAATTTTTTTTTTAACGCACATTCAACACACACATACAAGACCGAGAAAACGAAGCTTTCCCAGATCATCACTCAGTAGCTCCTACACTGCCATTGTATAAAACCTGGTTGGTGACTCCAGACAATAGATACACACTCCATATTCCATGAAATCTTTAAAAAATCACTTCTCTCTTCAGAACCATCTAAACTTATACTAGAATGCAGCCATTTCAGGAACAAGCTTCTGCAGAAGCATCAGAAGCAAATTAAAATGTTTCTCCCAAAACACTCCTTTTTCTGGAAGGCATTCAATCAGGATGTGCCTTCAGCTGTCTTTTCTAAGTGCTAGTTTTTGCTCTGTAGAAAAGATGAGAACAATCTTAAACCTACCCAAAGATACCTAATTTTCTTGTAAGAAAAGTCCCACCATTATCAAACACAGCTTTGTCTGCTGCCTGCACCGGACAACTCTATATTTTCAACAGAGGTATTAAAGTAATGTGTCCTTTATAGCCATTTGCGAGGAGTTCTTGGCATACAGCCTCATGATATCTGAAAAGCTATTTCTATCCACAATGCCTTTATTTTGGGTCACACATTAGCCTGATTTTAAGGTACTGTTACCAAAAAAAAAAAAAAAAAAAGTAACCACTCATCTACTCATCTTTGGGAGTTTTTAACTTGATTTTTAAAATAAGTGATGGGCTTGACTACATTGTGATTTCCCGGGTTTAACTACTTATTTAGATCAAATTTCATATCACAGGCATATTACAAATGGTCAAGCAGCGCATGAAGAGAAATCATGTTTGCTATTTGGCCTCCTGAGTTATTTGTGCTGGGAAAATGGAAAGCTGCATGATGAGGGACTATGCTTATGAACGCTGTTATAAATGGCATCAGAGCCATAGCCCAGCATTTGGCACTTGGCACTAATCATGGACGCACTGCATGTCAAAAGAATTAAACGTACACACGCCCAGTGCTACATATCAATGTGCTTCCGGGGTGGAACTAGGGAATTCCTGACAACCGTGCGGCCAGGAAATGAGCAAGTGCCTGTTGTTTTTGTCTTCCCTCCAGTATGTGGGTTCTGCACGCCCTCGGGGTGTGACGGGAGGGCAGGGAGAATGACTGAGGGTGACTCAGGTGCACAGACTTTCACTTGAAATCAGAATTCGAGGCATAAGGCTGCACTGCTCAGACTTCATTCTAAAATTGTTCCTTTAGAGGGCTTGCTGGACCACATGGCCACATTCACAGAATGTCTTTTTATCTCTTCAACACTTTAAAATCATGAATTTCACAGAAACAGGTTCTATCAGTGTGTAATTGGCTGAACTCTGATCTAAGGCAATTAAGAGTTTGTCTGCCAGTGACCCAGACCACTGGGGCAAGTAAAACTCCGGGCTTGGTTCAGGATCCTTCTGTTTAAGTCAGGACCATGACCTGATTACTATGCATTAGCATGACTCAACCAGCAGTGGCTGGACCCTGCATGTCTGGTTCTTGTTCTCATATTGTTTTGAGGTTTGGGGATGTTTTATAGCATTTGTTTTTATTTTACAGTAGTAGGGCTTGAATCCTGGGGTGCTCTACACTGAGCTATATCATCAGTCCCCCATTTTTATGTTGAGCCAGGTTCTTAACTTGGGAATTTTTCATCCTCTTGCCTCAGCCTCCCTCAGTGCTGGGATTACAAATGTGCTCCACCACATCCGGCTGCATACTTGTTTATCTTCACCTCTGACCAGGAACTAAAAATGCCCTTTCATAGTAAGTCAAATGTTGCCTCCCCCAGGGAAGCCTTCCTGGAACTCTCACTCCAGCCCCTGTTCACTGGCATGCCAGACTCTCAGTATGTGGCAATACCGGTACAACACCACGACCTCTAGCAGCTACCGCCCTCACAACACTTCACAATTCACAACTTTCTCCACCATTAGATCCTCAGCTTTAATTGCAGCCCCAGAGGCATGGGCTGAGAGGTCAAGTATTTCCATCATATTACTGGGAGATAAATAGGACCTGAGCCCAGGTTATCAAGAGTCAAAGTCTGTGCTTCACCCAGGCACCTGAGCCCAGCAGTCCCTGTACTTCACACCTGCCTTCCACCCCTCATGGCTCAGTTTCCTTCTGTGAAAGATCATGGCCTATACTTCTGTAGCCCTCCCAGACAGCCCTGGGTACTAGAGAGTCATGAACACAATGGCTGCTCAGTAAAGCCCAGATACTCAGGCCAAAAGATCCCCCACAGCCGCTCTCTTGAGAATTCTTCTTCCTGCCCCACTCTGCACCTACAGCCTAGGTACACTTGTTCAGACAAAAATGGTTGCCTGAAGAAGTGGAACTGCAGAGCAGACTAGGGCCTTCTCCTCACATTTCCTGGTCTCTTCCCATCTTTCCCACCAAGAACACATACTGCCTCATCTCCATGAGCAGCCATGGGGAAATATGATGTAATGCAAAACTTCACAAACTGGGAAGCCTGGCATTTTTGTGAGGAGCATTTCGACACAGATTTCGGAGAAACATCATTTCATGATTAAAGTATGACAACAGCTGTCAAAGGCCCAATGTTGAAGTGCCTGAGAGCTTGCTCTGGCATGTAGAAACATAACCCTGTTTTGCCTCTATTACAAGCTGAGGCCTCAATGGTCTATGCTTCTGTGGTGTTCAAAGGTAAGTCAGCCTCAGCTGAAGCCATCCCAGTTCGAGAACCCAGTAGTAAATCAAAAGGAAAGGTCTCATGTAGGGAGGGACAAGGCCCTTCTCAGCACAGCTGTTGCTCTTACTGTCTGGGAATCCTCTTTCTGCCCTGATCAACATGAGATTTGCATCATCGTAAGATCAAACATAAGATCACCAGCTGCTCTGTAAGTCAGCGCACTCCTTCCATTATTATGTGTACTGCATTAAGTACTGGCTAGCCTAGAGTCTTGGTCTTTGCCCACTCTGAGGTGCTGACCTCCCCGCCCCTCATATTCTTTGAAATTAGCAAGTCTGTACTGTCTTTTTTCTCTTTTGTCCTTGCTGTTCCCCTTTGTAGCCTCTGATAATTTTTGCTAATGAAATGAACAGAAAATAACAAAATGCATTTCATGTTCTAAGGTAAGCAAGAGTGAACACCATTTAATGAAACTTTTATTGGCCTGCCCTGTGCTGCAATATCAAAGTTCAAGCAACTGTAACAAGATGGTTACTATGTCAAGCTCAGCAGCCAGTCAACCTAGATTCAGATCCACTTTAAGCTCTTAAATGCTGGGCTAACTCAGGCAGTTGCCTTCAAGTCTCTGTGCTTCGATGAGAATGACTGCACTTACCTCACAGGATTTTCTGTGAGAATTCAATGAACGATACCCAAAACACTTATACACAGCCAGGCGTGGTGGCTCACACCTGTAATCCCGGCACTCGGGAGGCAGAGGCAGGAGGATTGCTGTGAGTTCAAGGCTTCTCTGGGCTACACAGTGAGCTTGAGGCCATTCTGAATTACTAAAAACAAGCAAGAGCCTGTCTCAAAAAACAAAAAACCCACATAACAAGTACAAAAGCAATGCCAGGCATAGAACAACTCCAGGCATGTAATACCACAGCGAGAAGAGGAAACACGCCACTGTCATCCCATTTGACGCATGGAAACTGAGGCAGAGACAGGTGGACAAGAAGGTTTGAGGAGGCACCAAATTCCCAGCCTGTAGTATCCACAGACAAGACGGTCCCACATCATTAGAACTTCTTCCAGCCCAAGGGCTCTTCACTAAGCTGAATACAATTACAAATATTATCTCTTACCCACATCTCCCAGCTGTGATGAGGACTGATGAGGCACTGTTTATAAAGTGCTTAGAGCACCTCACAGAAGAGTGCAATATAAATTCTGAATGCCATTTTGTCATTCTTATTATCAGTAAAGTAGGCAAGATGAAAAGAATGTGATTTCAGAACCTCAAGTTTTAATGGGCACTGGGAATACGGATTCTGGAAACAACTGGTTACCTTGGCGCCTACATCTCAGATGGACTAGCATGACATAAGCGTTGTCTAAACTGTCAATGGTTTATTTCACAACAAAAGTCATCTGTCCCTCCTTGGGGCAGAGTTTGTGCTTTTGGAAATAAAGCCTAGAATGATGACAGTCTTCCAAAAATTTATTCTGATATATTGATTGCCTTGGCCAATAATACCTTGGCCTTACAAGTGTGTGAAGAAAACAACATGGTCATTCATCAAAAGCTCCCTCCCAGCAGGTGCTGCTGGGGCCGGACGCTGCGTTTCTCTTTCCACAACTTCTCAGAATAACAATCAGAAGCAAATAATTTTAACATGTAGGTGCTCAGAGAGCTTCTGGGCCTAAGCCTCCCGAGCTGGGCTGAGTGCACAGATGGGGCCATCAAGAGCATTCTAGATACCTCTCGAGTCTGTCTTGAAGCACCACACCTAAGCCATCATTTGTATTTTTAAAAGGAATTTAAAACATGATATATTGAATCAGGCAATAGCATAGTGGAATCAAATGCAAATGTACATGTGTCTTTATAATAAAGAGGAGACTTCAAACATTTTCTGCTTGGTGGAGGGCTGAAGTCTAGAACTTGGGTCCTCTTACTATGTTGCTTCCATGGAGACTCTGGAGTAAACTCTTCAGGTTCACCCCTCCCCCCATGTTGTACAGAAGGAAACTGGCTGTGACTGGCTCAAAATGAGACGAGCTGATGAGTCAGTAAGGAATAGAAACAAGTTTTCTTTACTTCAGCCAGAGTACCTTCTATAGTATCACAAGGCTACTGTAGAAAACTAGCTTTTCTTGAGAATCTACCAGGTGCCAGGCATGGCACCAAAGTGCTCCATATATTTCCCACTGAACATCAAAGCAATCTTTGACCCCAGTGCTCTGTCTAATAGATGATGAAACTGAGGTGGTGGAAAAGAGATTAGAACACAGAGGCCCTTTGTCCTGTTTCACAGTAACTTCGTAGGTTGGGAGACCATGTACACCTACTACATTAAATTTATACTTTCTGGTATTCTTTTGTTGTCTCTAGCAGCCTGGAAAATGCTCCCCTAAGACACTAGGTACCAACTGCTAAAAACCATAAATGCTACGTTCTAAAGAAAAAAGATATTTGCAGAAGTGATTAAGGATATTAAGGTAAGAGATTACTCGATTATCAATCTGAACCCTAAACACATCAGATGTGCTCTCAGAAGGGAGACATACAGAAGCGTGAGGCACAGTGAGAACGTCGTGGTCTGACTGCATCCATCGTGTGCAGCAGACATCGTCACTTAGGTGACGTTGTTAGATGCAGCCCTCGGGCTACTGAGCAGATCCCAAAGCCAGAGACTTTGCCATTAGTCTGATTTCTGTTGCTTTAACAACACACTTGAAGCCTGGATAATTACACAGAAAAGAGGTTTACTTAACTCAAAAGCTAGAAGTTGAAGGTTAGGCAGCCCCATCTATCGGACTGTTCTGAGACCCACCCCAAGGCATTATGAATGTTAGAGGTGGCATGGCAGTTGTGTGTGCCAGAGGGAGAGACCACACAGCAGGTCAGGAAACCAGAGCATCGGGAGGCGTCTTGCTCTTTTTATAACAAGAACCAAGTAAGCTCAAGAGGTAAGAATTAACTCCTTCAGAGGGCAAAATCCACAGTGGAAAATTCAGCTTTGATGCACAGGCTCTGCCGCCTCTCATATTGCCACCCAGACGCCCTGGATTCAGCACACACACAAACCGTATCCAAACCCTCTGGAATGGGACTGGTCCACTCTGAAAAGTGGCTCTGAGAGTGCCGTGGCCTCTTCCATGGCCTGAGGACACAGCAAGAAGTCTTTACTTTGCAACCTGAAAGTGGACCTTTACCAGATCTCACCACCTTGAGCTCAGAATTCCCATCCACTGAAACCACGAGAAATAAATTTCTGTTGCTTCTCAATGACACAATCTTAATACTTTGTTAAAGAGCTCAAATGGACTAGGACAGAAGAGAAGATGACAGAAACAGTGGATGGGTTCCGAGGAGCTAGCCTTAGAGGCTGGAGTGATGGCCACAAGCCACTAATGCAGGCAGCCAGCAGAGACTGCGAGAGTCCAGGGGGAGAGTCTAGAGAGTCCAGTTTCTCTTGTGGAGTCTCCAGAACTCTGAGGCCCCGCTTTCCTCTTGATGGTCCCAGCTGGCCCCAGTGAAACCAATTTTGGACTTCTCTCCAAAACTGAGAGAGAATAATTACAGTTATTTTAATCCTTTAAGTGTGCAATGATTTGTTGCAACAGCTACCGGAAACTAACACACCAACGCCCTTGCCATCCCTGACACACACAAGATATATCATGTACCAATGCCAGGCTCTGTCCACTGACCCATGTCAAACCTTCTCTTGTATTCTTGATACAACCAGCTCATAGCTGCATTTTAAGAGGAAGTCTTGCATGAAGTATGCTGGCTGCTGTACAGGAAACACCACCAACAGAAATGACTTCTCTGAGGAATTGCTCTGGGGAGCACTCCCCCCACCCCAACTTGCAGAGAAGAAAACAGCAACTACTCCAGTGAGAGAGTCTAGTTGATCCCATGCACAGTGGTCACTCAGCACTCCAGTATGAAATGAAATATTTCTAAACAAATCTTTTCACAAGTCACTGGTTTTCTTTCCTAAATGACTTATTTTTAAAATTTAAATCTTTATTGGTACATTATGAATACACATCATCACATTCAACATTGAGAGTTTGTACCAGAGTATGACTTCTCACTTTTTTCCCTAACCTCCACCCTGCACCCCCACATCCCCTAGATACATAAGCTATGTTTCCTTTTTTATTACTATCACATTCTTTTCTGTTATTTACCCCTATACCATCTTTGCTTTTAAATATTTTCTATTTCACAATATCGACTATATATACAACTCATTTACATCTTCATTTGCTCATATCAGAGAAAAGATATATTTAACACATCTGTGACCTATTTATTTCATTTATGAAGATGTCTTGAAGATACATTGATTTGAGTAAGAATGACTCATTTTTTTCTATATTTTTTAAAACTTAAGGCCTGTTTTCTCTTTCTTTTCAATTTTATTTATTTTTTTTATTTTTTTTTTTATTTTATTTTTTTTTTTTGAGACAGGGTCTCGCTTTGTGGTTCAGGCTGGCCCTGAACTCAGCCTCAAACTCACATCACAATCCTCCTGCCTCTGCCTCCCGAGTGCTGGGATTACAGGCGTGAGCCACCACGCCCGGCACTGTGGTATGTGGTACTGGTTGCTGCTGGGTGTGGGTCTCCACACCCAATATTGTTATGTGGTTACCGGGGAATCGAACCCCGGTCCTTGTGCTTGCAAGACAGGCGCCGGAACCAATGAGCTAACTCCTCGGCCCAGTCAATTTTATTTTTCTTTTTAATTTTTAAATCTTTATTGGTACATTACATATACGCATCATGATTGCACTCCATAATGGGGATTTGTACCAGTATAAGACACAACTTAATTTTCATTTTTTCCCATAGCCCTACACACCCTACCGTCCCCCCATATACATAAAATTTGTTTCCTTACTTTTTTGTTACAATCTCATCATTTTTCCCCCTTCTCCCTATTTTACATTGAGCATTTTCTATTTCAAAATATATAACATACAATTCTAAGACTCATTTGCATCTTTATTTTCTGATACCAGAGAAAAGATGCGATATGTACCTATCTGTGACTCAATCATTTTTAATGGCAGAATAATACTCCATTCTATAAAAGAACCACACCTTTATCCAGTCCCCTGTTGACAGACATTTTGGTTGTTTCCAAGATTGAATTAAAAGATTCATATCACAGCAACATATGTGCACCCATGTTTATAGCAGCTCTAGTTTGTGATGCTAAATCTTAAATGACTTTTTAGAAGACAACAGACACACCGCATTTATTTCATACTTTCTGTGGTAAATGTTCTTGATTCCAAAGGTGGGGCTTTACTCTGAAGCAAGGAATCCTGGATGAAGGCCAATATCATACTAAGAAGGCTACAAAATCCCCAGGAGAGCAGGCTTCTGTCTGGAAGCAGAGGGTGCACCTGAAGAACAGCTTGAGACCTTTGTTTACCAAGTCAAGGTTCAAATTCAAACTGATTTTGTGGTGATGAAAAGCCACAAGCGATATCTGGTCAGTGACCTGGCAGAATGAGTCAGGGTCCCAGGCAGGAGACGACACACCCTCTGGATTTGACATTAACCAGCTCCTGACATTAACCAGATTCTGCGAGTGCAAGGCTGTGTTGCTGGGCCCTCTTCTCCGTTCCTCTAACTTGATCTTACACTAATTTGGCCAGACCCAGGGAAACATCACCCAGGACTCAGCAAAGGGGAAGGGAAACTACAGAGAGATAACCACTGTTAATTAATTTTGGCTGTCTCCACACATAATCTTAAGTTTGGCCTAAAGGGTTTTCCGTACATGGTAAACTGTTATCCAACTTTGATGCATAAACAGACTAGAACATATTCTTGTTACAAGCAGCTACATCTCAGCCAATCACAGCAGCTGAGCTTCAGTCACCCATAAGCAGCCAACTGTTGAAATGAAGTTTGAAAAACACAAATGCCAAGATTAAACCAATCAAGCTATCTCTATACTTTTCAGCTTTCAGTATATCACTTCCATTTTTCGTCCATAAATGTTCCCAGATCATGTTGCAAGCAAACCATTTGGAATCATTTTTGGTCCAGATCACTGCCCAATTCTGAATCACAAATAAATACAATTAAATGTGCACAACAGATTTGTTGTAATTTTCTCTTTAAACACTACCCACCAAATAAAGTCTGAGAAGAAACTTCATGATGATGGTGTTCCCAGCCAGAAGTTCTCACATTTCTGCCTCCTAGCTTTATAATGGTTCATCTGGGAACAGCATGATACATACTTTGAGGCAACACCTCTTGCAGCATGCAGTCTTGATGGCATTATCACTTGTCCTAACTTCAGAATCCAGTGGGTAAATGAGCAACCCCAGCTAGTCTAAGGACGTTTCTGTGCTTAGTTGATCTGAGCTAAGTTGACCCTGAGCAGAGTGACCACAGAGATGGGAAAATGCCCAAACTTGATGGTAAAACTACCAAGATCAAGGGTTCCGCAGCTCAACCTATATTCCCTCTCCCGCTTTCCTCATTCCCTAAATACACAGTGGGATCACCTGCAAGCATAAATAATTGATGCCCAGACCTCACCCTCTACCAAATATTTGCCATTGAAGGGCAGGAGCGGAGCTGAGTATCTAACATTCTGCAGGTGACTGTAATGTGTAGAGCATTGAAACCTACCTCCCTGCGTGATCGAGCCTTTCTATTTCCCATCACCAAAACCATAGCCGTTCCCATTGCTGCACTCCTTAAGATACACCTTCGTCCCTGCAATGCACACCATGGCCGCAACCGTCTTTCTGCATTCCTTCCTGCCACTCCTGATCAAGACATCCTTGGCTGTCTATTGCCTCCAGTACGTACTCTGAGTCCTTCAGCCTTACTATCAACATCCACATTTGACTTAACCTACTTCTCCAGCTACATTCATCAATCACACTCTCATCTGGGTCCCTGTGGGTTCTGTGGTATTGCTTATTTATTGGACATTAACAAGGCCCATTGCAGTTTCAACTGGAAATAAAGCTATTGTTTCATGACTATTCGTACACAGCCAGGAACCCCATCAGGTTATGCCACCAGACTGCACCAGTAAAAGGTGCTGCCAACATCTGACCCAAGATGTTATACCTGGTTCTCGCCTGTTTTCCCTCAAAGCCACTTATCACATACTGGTCTTGTCCCTGAAACGCCATGTGGCTCCTTTCCTTTGTTTTCTTCTAAATGAGAACCTCATATCAGTTTGTGTGACTTGTTCAGCCAAGGTCACAGTGCTACATTCCATCTGGAAAGGATCCTGGGATAGAAAACTCTGACTAGTGTCTCGCCAAAGCAGGACTCAAAAAATACAGACTTCACTGAACACAAGAAGAATACTAACCGGCTGCTAGGTAGCCAAAAAGCAAGAAAACTGTCTACAGACTCAGTATCATGCTTTCTTCCCTCCCATCCTCACCATGCCTAATAAGTCCCCAGCTGGAACTACCCACCTTTCAGGACATCTCTCTGCTCAAGGAAAGAATTTGGAAGGTATGAGAACCCAGATCAAATCCCAGTGATTGATGACTATTGCAATTCTGCAGAGTGAGGATAATTACACCCTTGGGATGGTGATGGCCCAGAAAGGCTGTCTTTTCACTGACTAGTCCCAGGCACTGGCAGCTGAATGACAGGGCAGAACGAAAACCAGAAGTGTTTGAACAAAGGGTCAAAAGCCTCATGTTTTGGGTACTTCATGTGCCCCTAGAATTCTAACACAACATATGGAAAAAGTCCCTCATTCACCAATTGCCACTGGTATTAAAATTCTCACTACTTTACATATATAGGCTTGAGCTACATTTTTTTTTTTTTTTTGAGACATGGTCTTACTTTTGTAGTTCAGGCTGACCCTGGGCTTACTATGTAGTCCAGGCAAGCCTCAAACTCACAGCAAACCTCCTGCCTCTGCCTCCTGAGTTCTAGGATTATAGGCGTGAGCCACCACACCCAGCATTGTGGTGTGTGGGATAAATTAGGGGCCTTCCACTTTCAAGGCAGGTACAGGAACCACTCAGCTAAAGCCCTGTCCCTTGAGCTACATTTTTTGAAAAAATAAAGTAGTGGTAAATTTCTTGCACTTAAGTGTGACAAAAATCAACTTCTACCTGTTCAACCCACATAACAAGCAACTGATAGCTTTTAACATGTCTGGTAGGTTTCATCATTCCTAATTCATCCTGTCCTAGTCTTTTTAAGTTAAGAGTCCCCAGCAGGAGGCATTATACTCACTGGGACCTGCTTAGAATACAAGATCAAGTTCAAGTTCACCATTTCCCAGGGGACAAGAATGCTGCTGCTCCATGGGCCTTGCTGTGAATATCAGGGGTGGAGGCAACATCTCCAGATGATATCCAATGAACTGCTCCATTACAAATTCTGGAGCCAAGAACTAGCTTACTCCATAAACAGTAACTAGGCTTTGCTATTCATCAAGCGCTGTTTTAAGGTCTCTAGAAATCTCAGTATTTTGGTGCCCCATCTAGGAAAACAATATTAAGCTCCTTGAAAGGGGAAACCAACATCTCGACTCAGCAGATATGACTCATACCCTAAAGTGTATTAATATGTGTTGAATGAACTTCTAAATAAAATTTAAAAATTGGCTGTTGTGATTGGAACAGGGTAAAGCCAATCCAGGCAGCCTTCCTGATAGAAGTGGGCTTACAATAATGAGGAAAATCCCAGGCCCAAGAGAAAAGCTGGCTTCTATAGAAATTTCCATCCACTAGACAGCAACCCTCAATCATCAAGGTGACCCACTTGTCACCTGTCAAGACAAACTTGAACTTGAAAAATAGTGACAACCCATCAGCTGTCTTTTAAATATAGAAAATACACAGCTGTCATTTCGACATGATATTTAATTTTTCAGCATGGCAGTATACAGAAAGTAGACTCATAAATTTCCCAGAAAACTGTGTTTCTGCTGAGTATATCATGTCTTCCAAAGAATTATAATATACAAAACCAAATGACTTCTGTTCTCATATACTCTGTGTATTTATTTCTAAGGTAGGGTACATTTTTTTCTCCTTCATTAAATAAAGCGGATGGCTTTTCTCTACACATTCAGTGACCCTCAGCATTCCCTACTGGGCCTGCCTCCCATGTCTGCATGCTCTTGGTTTCATAGCCAGTTAGACATTTAACAACTACAACAGCAACCTAACGCTGCAGCCTCGCCTCCTGATCTCTGTCTGTCAGATTCTGGTAACACCACTGCTCTCCAACTGCACAGCCACCCTTGAGATGTGTAAAACTGTGGGATGAGATGTCTGGAAAGCTCGCTGCCTGCCAGAACGGATGCTATACACAGTAAGCGCAAACAGGAAATGTTGTCAAGTTTCTACATTGGCAGGAACCCTAAAGCCAGAAAATGGTAAAAGTTTGTTAGCCCAAGCCATCTTTTTATGTGGACTGGCTTCTAGCCCTGAGATTGGCTTCCTCTCTTCACCCTCTGAGATGGGCTTTTCCCATCTGAAGCTAAATAATGAGGGGTATAGTCTGGTAAGGAAGACCTTGGAAAAGGCAAAGCTATGCCGATATTAACATATTCATCAACTTTGTATCCAGCACCTAGTAAGTCCCAACCTATGAAGAGAGAGAACAACCAAAAGGATAGTTATATTGTCTATTCCATATTATTCTCTTCTTTAATGAACAAGGTGTTTAGGATTCCCAAAATCCCACTGGTGGGACTTACAGTTGCAAGTTTGGAACTCCTGAGACATGAGTCTAAAAGGCCAGTGAGCATTCCATGGTGCTCTGGAGTGCAGTGAACTTCTTGCTCACTGAGCACAGATACCCTGGTCACTGATCACAGATCAATGATCAATATGTAGTGCATAGTGAATGGTTAGCCCAAGGGTATAATTCTTAGAAGGTGAGAAGTTTTAGAAAAAATTCCTAGAGATTGGACCTGTCTTGGAGATCTAAGTTATGTGTTTACGCGGAAGGTCCTAAATCAGATTTCAGAGAAGTTTTGGCTTCCTATTGATACCCAGCACATTATCATACACACAGTAAGACAACACCTATTTATTACTTAGGGCACAGCACAGCTAGGATTTGTTCAAGGTCTCAGAGTAGATGCTAAATTATTATCCTGGGACTTTGGGGGAAAATCTGCCTCCGAACTCACTCAAATCCTTAGATCCCTGCTGCTTCTAATTCCTAAAGATTCCTTGTGTCTTCCAGTATGAGAGTCTCTCCATCTTCAAAGCGCGCAAAAAAAAGAATTCTCACTTGTGAACTGCCTTTCGTAATTTGGTCCTTTGACTTTCTTGTCTCTAGCCTCTAAACCTAGATTCAAAGGGTCATGCAATTGGGTTAAACCCACACAGAAAATTTCTCTGTTTTCAGGTCAACAGATTTGGGACCTTAATTACTTCTATAAAATCTCTTCACTGCAACTCCCAGCTTACCGTTTGATCAAGTAATATGGAGAAGGCAAACACGCCCTAGACACTGGGAATTCAGGAGGCCATCTCAGAATTTAGCTTTCTACAGGGAAAGAGGAAGTAAACTGAGATAGCTTCCTGTGTGTCATAGTTTGGGTGATTTCCCATCACTCCAAGAACAGCAGCTCTAATGAGTATGTGAAGTCTCAGATGAAAGGAAAGCACAGGCATAGTCAGGGAAGAACTGTGTCTCCTGAGAAACATCCAAGATGGGGCGTTCTGCACAAGGAGATCACGGGCTGCAGGGGTCCGTGAAGGCTTCAACATAGGGGCTTGAGATTATCACTGAAAAATGATAGGCCATTATACAATAGGAATAATAAGTAGGACTTACTGAAAGAAAAGATAATTTCTCTTCAGATAAAGCTGGCCTTGTTTCAGGATAGTTACCGAGGGACATGCAAGTGCTTGTCCAGGCTTGCCAGAGGCAACTCAATAAGGTCTCTGTCTGTAAACAGATTTTGTTTTTTGTTGTTGTTGTTGTTTTTTGTTTTTTATTTTTGTTTTGGGTTTTTTTTTAAGACAGGGTCTCACTTTGTAGTTCAGGCTGGGCCCCGAGCTCAACCTCAAACTCACATCACAGCAATCCTCCTGCCTCTGCCTCCAGAGTGCTGGGATTACAGGTGTAAGCCACCATAGCCAGCACTGTGGTATGTGGTACTGATTGCTGCTGGGCGTGAGTCTCCACGCCCAGTACTGTAGGTGGTTACCAGGGATCGAAACCAGGTCCTTGCACTTGCAAGACAGGCGCCAGAACCACTAAGCTAAATTCCCGGCCCTGTAAATAGATCTGTTGCTTCTGCTTTCCTCCTTGAATGTAGCTATACTTCAATTAACTATAAAACTAACCAATGAATATGCTACTTGAACTGTCAAAGGAGCCAATGAATTTGCAGGACGGACCTGTATACTCAAACTTGTAACCAATAAAAAATGTCAAGTACTCTAGCTCTGTAATCCTACTTTTCCTTAAAGTATAATTAACCCCATCTTGCATTAAAACAGGGTCAGTTGGGCTGGGGAGTTAGCTCAGCGGTTCCGGCGCCTGTCTTGCAAGCTCAAGGGCCCGGGTTCGATTCCCCAGTATCCACATACAATACTGGGTGTGGAGACTCACACCCAGCAGCAACCAGTATCACATACCACAGTGCCGGGCGTGGTGGCTCATGCCTGTAATCCCAGCACTCGGGAGGCAGAGGCAGGAGGATTGCTGTGATGTGAGTTTGAGGCTGAGCTCAGGGCCAGCCTGAACCACAAAGTGAGACCCTGTCTCAAAAAAAAAACCTAAAAAAAAAAAACAAAAACAGGGTCAGTCACTTCAGCACCTGAGTGCAGGCTGACCCACTAGCATGAAGTAAGTTTGCTCTGCCTCCACAGATCTTTTGTGTACAGTTTTATTCTTCAGATTTGCCTAAATGAGCCATGATTTAGACCTTGTTTTACTTATGATTTTTGTGACACTACTACAATCCAGCTTTGCTCCTCAGAGCTTCCTACTATCCAAAGCCTAATCTCTATCACAGCAGTTTGGGCTTTGGTGTCACAAAAGCATGAGGAACCAGCAGAGGCAGTCACTGACCATGGAGTGTAGAAGCAACACCAAGACTTGGGAAAACCAAGAACTAGGAAACTGGCCTAACTGCAAGAAGAGCTCACTGCTACCAGCTCCCCTGCAGGACTGGGTCCCGACGCAGGTCTCCTCTTCACTGTGTGAAAACACACACCTGTATTGCCATGTTTTTTTGAGACAGGGTCTCACTTTGTTACCACTTTGTTCTTGTTACCCAGGAAGAGTGCCACAGATTGAATGGTGCTATATTTCAGTCCTTAAAATAACCCTTTAGTGGCTTTCAAGGATGAACTGCAAAACCCTTTTTATGGTCTTAGCTGGAACTGGCTGATCAGGCCTACCAGCGTGCCTCCCAATACAGCCTCCCAATACCCTATGGAAGAGCCTTGGAGTTTAAAATTCTTTTCCTTCTTCACAAAGCCTGACTTTCAACATAACTGCACAGCTAACGTAGTCAAGAAATCTAGCCTCTGTCTCTGTGATCTGTAACACCCCTGAAACAGGAAGTACCTGATCTTTCCTTCTCTGGGTTCCTGCCTTCAGGGTGATGGCTCAAGTGACTACAGTTTAAGGGGAAAATAAAACCACCTTGGTCTAATTTTTTAATACAACTCCCTTTGAATCTTCCTTTTAATACCTTGAAATGTAACAGTGAAATGCCTGCTAAAATATAATGCTTAAGAGTTGTACCACTGCAAACATCTTGTTTAACAAAGCCAACAGGTCCTTCTGCTCACCAGAAACTCAGTTCTATATTTAGTGAAGACTATTAAGCATCACCTGAATCACTTTCATTTTATGGTTACTTCTGGCAAAAGGTACATATGGTTAAAACTACTCTCCAAGGGCTGATTAGCACAGACCGGTCACTTTCTTAGGGGTGTGAAATCGTAAGTGTCTTCCACAATGGCCTGACTTTTTAAGAGGCCTCAGCAGGACTGGATCTCTTTCTAAGAGCATCATTAGTTTCAGACTAGCCAGGACATTTTTAAGGAATAAGTTTCCATAGGGAATAATTCATATGCCCAAGGGCAAATAGAATTGTGCTTCCAAAATCCAAACTGAGGTTTGTTCATTTATTTAGTCAACAAATTTTTCTTGATCATCTGCTGTGTGCTCGGTATTATGCTAGAATGGATATATGCTGTTGGGCAAAATTAGGCATAGCTCCTGCCCTCAAGGAATAAGAAAGTGATCAAGTATTACACAACTATACTTGTGTAATAAGTATATTACTCTCTTATAAGAGAGAAATATACTTATTACAAAATAAGTAATACTGTCTTACAAAAGTAAGACAAAAGTAATATTGTCTCAAGAGAGGGAAATTCAGAAGATGCATCAAGCTTCCTGATGAGATTTTGAGAAGGAAGAGAGTAACATGTTAAAACAGGGGAGATGAGAGAGCTTAGACTAAGGTAAGAAAGCATTTCCAGAAGCGGAAACAGGTACCAAGGCTTCAGATGTAACCACAGCTATTGTGGGAATTGAAGGGTGGACAGTGGAGCACAGTAATTGAGGGGGAAAATTTTATTATCCCAAAAATTCATATATTGAAGCTCTGACCTCTAAAATGTCTATTTGAAGATGGGGCATTTGGGGGATAATTACACTTAAATGAAGTCATAGAGTAAGGCCTTATCAGACAGGACTGGTGTCCTTCAAGATGAAGAGAGGCCAGGAGAAGAGCAACGTGGCGAGAGGTTGACCGGGGCAAGCCCACCTTGATCTCCCACTTCCAGCCTCCAGACCTGTGAGAAAATGAGCCACCCTGCTTATGGTTTTTGTGATGACAGAGGAATTCAACACGCTGGCCAGGAGCCAACCTGGGGCAGGTTTATGTCAAGGATTCTAGATACCAAATAATATGACAGGCCTCAAAGCCACCGACTGGTTTTAGCGTGTCAGTCTTGGATAGGAGGGTGCCTAGGAGAGCACCAGGGCTGTACTTTGAAAACCAGCAGGTGCCTGGGACAAGGCAAGGCTCTCTGGAGACAAAGCACAACGGGGATTGGGTGTTATAGAACATGCCTGTAATGCCACCAAGACGACCACTGTGAGTTCAAGGCCAGTCTGAGCTACAGAGAGCCTATCTCCAACATAAGCAAGCAGACAAAAATGCAAAGCACAAAGGATGAGGTGTGAGCTGACTTTGTTTAAAGGTACTTGCAAGATAAGGTGGGTACCATCGGCAGGCTGAGCAAGGCTGACCAGTATCACATTCCAAGAAGCAGAGCGATGATGGTGATCGCCAACGCTCTCTCCAGTACTTGAGCATCTACGCAGTGGAGGTGGGATGCCAGTGGCCAGGGGAGGTGGCAGACTGAAAAGGTGATGAGAGCATGCAGGATCTAAGTAGTGGATCGGGGAGCTTGTCCACAAAGGCAGGAAGAGGGGCTCTGACTCCCATTTCTGTATTTTTCCTGTGTGCTGCCTCAGCTCACACATGGATTTTATTCTGAGCAGTTTTAGCATTAATAAGCTGAATACTGTGCTCAGTGAAGGCCTCTGCTGCCTGATTATACTCTGGCAGCCCCCATGAGGCGTGCAACTAAGACAGATGAACAGGCTCGCTAATGAAAGGGATCTGGGATTCCAATACTCCCTTCCTCGGGAGCTATGCATCTCTCCAACAGAGAAATGAAATCTTCGAGACAGCCTGATTATACAAATAAAGCAGCATTAGTGTATTTGTCTGCCAGGCTGATCACAGGACATTTGCAATTCATGACAGACATCACAAATATAAAAATAAACACAAAATATCATTTACTATAGCCACATCTACATGTATAAAGGTGGGAAGGGAAGAAGAAAATAAAGCCAATAATCTGAATATCTGAGGCAAATCTTTTTCTTGATATATTCAAATATTTGAGACAAAATACTATCTTCCACCAAAAACTCACTAATTTACTCTTGGTGATATTTCCTTAAGAGTCTGACACTCTTTTACACAACAGAAGCCCTTGTTCGGAAAATTAATGGTCAGATCATGATTGTAAGACCAGTATTCAAATTAGTGAAGAGAAACTGTTAAAAAGATTCATTTGGCACTTTCCAAAGCATTTTAAAGCCACAGTTTCCATGTAATCCTTGCTATACACTGGGTAACAGAGATTGGCCTTCACACTAATTATATTCTTGGTTACAACTTGGACGCAAAGTACTAAATTTTATGATCAATGAACAGGGAACTGAAGAAACACATGGATCAAGCACCAACCACTGACAAAGGCCTATCCAAATTCAACCACCTAATAATCAATAAAGCTGGGTGCATTGGTACATGACTGGAATTCTAGCTAGCCAGAAGGCCGAGGCAGGAGGATCACAAGTTGAAGACCAGCTTGGGCAATTTAGCAAGAACTTATCTCCAAAAATAAACAGGAGAATGGGAAGTTGAGAGTAAAGATTCCAAGACAAATGCTGCAAAACAGAGTGATTTAAATAGTAAAAGATATGAGAAGGCCTTGGGAGAAAGACCTCTGTATAACCTTGCTGGGAAAACAAAAAACAAAGGTTATCATATAGCTCCATCAGAAAAATTATGTCCTCAGAAACCAATTCTTGATTTATTCTGAATAACTGTTATAAGAATTAACAGATAGGGGCCGGGGATTTGGCTCAGTGGTTCCAGCGCCTGTCTTGCAAGTGCAAGGACCCAGGTTCGATCCCCAGTTAACCACATACCATACTGGGCGTGGAGACTCACCCCAGCAGCAATCAGTACCACATACCACAGTGTGGGGTGTGGTGGCTCACGCCTATAATCCCAGCACTCTGGGGGCAGAGGCAGGAGGATTGCTGTGATGTGAGTTTGAGGCTGAGCTCAGGGCCAGCCTGAACTACAAAGCGAGACCCCGTCTCCAAAAAAAAAAAAAAAAAAAAAAATTAAACACAGAATTAACAGATAAACATGACCTATATTTATAAAATGTTTCTTTTCACAGTTTCATTTTCAAGACCTAATCAAATCTCTTTAAGACAAGAAGTCTGGGAGCCCATTTTAAGGGTTCTTTTCAGGTACTGATTGCCCTGAGATAGAGAGCCAGTAGAAAACCTGCCAGCTGGCTCTTTTTTCTTCTCACTCTCTCATCCTCACCCTTTTAGATTTGGCCTCTCAATATGAAGTCTAAGTCCAGGCATGGTAGTGCATGCTGGGAATCCTAGCACCGAGGTGGCTGAGGCAAAAAGACTGCTCCAAATTCAGGGCCATTCTGGGATCCATGGTTCAAGGTCAGCCCAAACTGTATCAGGATCCTACCTCAAAATATAAGTAAATAAAATAAAATAAAACTGGAGTCTAAACCCCAAAGGACATGATTGTGATGTGATACGATTCTGATCTTGTTTTCCCTCCCTGGTCCACTCCAGCGATACTTAAAAGTAATCCTTGGTGCTGTCTGAGATATTGTACCATGGACAACCTAAGTTGACAGGCAATTCTTGTCATTCACTGTTACTCCTGCCCTTGCCCTCTGTCTCAGGATGTAAAAGACAATTATCATAGCATTAGAATCTTCTATGATGTTCCTTTAACTCTGTGACTCAAGATTATCTGTAAAATTCCTTTTCCATAACTACTGTTGAAGCCAATTGCTGCCCAATAGGAGGTAGCTGTGACCATTCTATGTCCCTGAGAGTTACAAATCAAAATTAATTTTAAAACATTCCATTGTTCCACTCAGTAGGTGAAACTTGACCAGAAGCCACCGGTCCATGTGCCTGGTTGCCAGGTGCATATGAGACTCATCCTGGGGCAGACAGTTTAGAAAGATACACAGGAAAGGGACAGCATAGTCTGGGAATGACTCACGTGAAAGAAAAACTCATTTTGCACAGTCTCATCAACCAACAGACAAAGAGTCACACCGGCCAGGGAGGGTCTCTTCTCCAGAAGAGGCTGAAATCCAGACCTGTAACATCCGTTCTGACACTGGTCATATGTCGCCATGGCCACATTCGCCATAACCATGCAACTGGAAAAACCCTACCCCTGATTTCTCACCAAGCCGACACTTCTGCATTATTTGTCTCTTACAAATTACTTTAGACCAAGCAGTCATCTCAGCATTTTCTGCTCGCCAAGAATTCCCATTTGTTTTCATTCTTCTCTGGCCCAACACCTCAGTTCTACTGAGGCACAATAGAGAAATATGAGGAAAGGAAACTTCTATCTTCTCCATGATCTTCTTGAGTTGAACATAAACAGAAGTTAAATTATAGAAAAGTTAAAGTTTTTAACAATGAGGAGGGGAAACCCTTAATTTTTGTATTACCTCAAGAACTCCAAAGATATCTTGTGCTATGTCATCATTTACATTCCACATTAAATTCAAAATGTCTGAGATGAGCAAATATTTGCTTTAATTTGATCCATCTGTTAAATGAAATACTAAAAAGACAGCTAAATCAGTATATTAAATTCAGCAATTTGTAAACAATTTATATGTTCATTTGTTCTGGGTTAAAAATGCCCCAAAGCGTAAGTTTTATGAAACGTACAAAATATATTGCATTATACTGATCTGATGGATGCAGAATATGATTTCCTCTTTGGACCATTAATTTATTTCCTAACTTGAATTAATTAGGGAGGTTCCTACTTTTAAAAGCTCTTTGAGACTCTTTGGGAGAGGGAAACATTTGCAAGATCTGCTCTGAAAACCTACTGCAGAGGAAATGAGCTACACACACGTGGTATACTTCCCCAAGGTGTCGCCTCGCACGAAGCACCTGATTGCTGTTCAGCAATCTGACCCTGGAGCACTGTGGGTGATTAATACAGTAAATAAAGAGGGAAGGAGCTAGCAGCAAAGGTGAGAGCAGCTGTGAGATCAAACTCGGCCAGGCAGTTATAGCACCAACCAAAGCAGGCGGCCTCGAAGGCCATAGCCATCTCTAAATACAACCTGTTGCATTCTCCTTGTACACTGCCCATTAAGAACTGACTGGAACTCGGACTACCACTGGGAAAACAACGGAGATCCACTCGGGGAAAGGTTTACAAACGCAGATGTTGGTCAGAAAACAAAAGTGAATCAACCATTTTTCCTTAGACAAAAACCACCTTAGTTCCTAAATTAGACGTTGAGGTCATTTCTTTGTTCAGTAGGGGAGGGAAGGCTGTGCTGGTGGCCAAACCCAGACCTTCACAATTGCTACACAAGCAGTCTATGTTGCTGAGCTACATGCACCCACCACAGCCCACCACTTCCTCATTCTTGTCTACCCTCTACTTCTTACTGCTCTACACTCAGGGAGAAAAAAAAAAAGAGAAATTCATCATTCACATTATAGCATATATTCATTCACATTATAGCATATATTATAACTAACAGGTCACAATGAGCCAGAGTAGGTAAGGATACATTAGAAGAAAGAGCTAGCCTTTCCACAAACATTCAAGCTTTAAGCAAGTGCAATAGCTACTCCTTCCCAGTGCATTTTGGGTAGCAGCCAGTGGAAAACAAAGACTGAGCAGGGCTGAGGGTCCTTCCCACGCCCCCAGGACTCCCTACTCCAGCAGCACCTGGTTTGCAGGAGCCCAGCCGTACTTCATTTTCTGTCCCCTACAAGCCTACGTTAGTCAGAGCCGACAGTGGAAAGCACAGTGAGAATCCCGAGTGGCACTGAAGGAGATTTAGATCTGTCTTCTCTAAGCCTCCAGTTCCTCCTACATAAAACGCAAACTGCCCAGCTGAGCCCTGCTTGCATGTGGGTCACCAAACAGCAAGGTCCTCTTCCTGTTTTACTCACTTAGATTAAATTCAAGTCAGCTGCTCCCAAACACTCCGGGTCTGCACGGTGCAGACCCACAGACCCACGTGCCTTCCAATTTTCTCCCCCAGCTTCAGCCCCTGGAATTACTCAGGTTTTCCACACTAAAGCACACAGCACCCTAATTGATTTTTTCTGGTGCACCACATTAGAAAGGTGGGAGGGAGAGGTATGTAGTATCAACTTCTCCTTGACTAACATTCACATACGCTTGATATTATTTTTCCTATTTTAGGTTTTAAAAATTCCTTAAAGCCCTTTGCTCACACACACTTCATGTGTCTACCAAGAAGAGTGACAAAGCCTCTCTTCTGCAGGTTTTGGGGGCTTAGATATCCTAAGACTTGCTAGAAATACTCCCTGAAAATCCAGAAATGGCCTCAACTTTGTCAAAACAAAGTTTAGAAAGTGAACAACTCTCTGAGTGAGAACTGGTTACAATCAGTCCAGTCCCACAAATCTGCCAAGCTGCATTTTCTGAATCAAATAGTGGAGCTGCCATGTTTAGTCGATTTGGTAAGAAACAGACTCTTTTCTGCGCAAACCCAAGCTCTGTCCTGGAGAGAGACGGTCTCAGAGCTCCAGCTTCATAAGACCGGTAGGAGGATCACTCCAGAGGAGTAAGCCTGGCTTTTCCAAAAGGGAAAAATAGGAACACAAGCTTACCTGCATGAAACAGGCTCTCCAGGACGAAGACAGCGAGAGGAGGCGCTCCGTTTATCACGCAGAACTATTTCACCAAGGACTTTCACCTGCCCTGCATGCACTAATCCGTGCCTGACATTTCACCACTACCAAACCCATTTTACATAAGATAATTCTGTGGGCCTTGCCCTAAGGTCGCAGAGATGTCGTTTCCACCCTTCCTGACTCAATCTAATGTTTTCACCATAACCCACCACAAACCCCCAAAATATAAAGAACAATCTCCAGACCCCCAGATCTCGCTATAACCTTCCACCTCAATGGATTGAAGCGTACACTTCAGGGCAGGGTTTTCGGCTCAGAGGACACAGGGAATGGCGGGTGGGGGGCACCCGCTGATGGACTCACTCAGGAAAATGATGGTCTGCCTCCTGGCAGTCCGGCTCTCCTCGCTCTCAGCCTTCCTCAGCTGCGCCTGCCGCCCGCTCCCGGCCACTGTGCCCTGCTTGCTCCTCATGATCACCCGCATCATGCTCCAACACATGAAGGCCACGGACAGCAGGACCACGAGGTAGAGGACAAACGCGCCAAAGATGCTAGACTGGAACACAGTCCACCGGCTGGAGAGATTGGTGCAGATGGACATGTTGGAAGCCGCAGGTTGCTGCTGGTGGCGGGTACGCGAGCGGTTGCAAGTGGAGCCCCGGTACGTGGGCACGTGCACCAGGGGGTACTCGATACCCATGGCGAAAAGCAAAGGCAATGCCACTAGCGCAGAGGTGACCCAGACAAAGGCAATCAGCAGTTTCACCTGGCAGGGTCCTGACATGGCCTTATACCTGAAGGGGTGACAGATGGCAATGTAGCGCTCGAAGCTAAGTGTCAGCACGTGGAGCAGCGTGGCGTAGCTGCAGGCCTCGAAGAGGAAAGTGTGAAGCTTACAGGACACGGTGTAGCTGGTGGTGGTCAGGGGGTTCCAGATGATGCTGTAGAACTCCACGGGCATCCCAATGAGGAAGACCAAGATGTCGGAGCACGCCAGGCTCACCATGTGATCCGTCACCTCCTTCTGCAGGTAGCCCTTCTTCTGCAGCACCTGGGTGACCCGAATGGTGACGCTGTTCCCCAGGATGCCAACCACAAAGATGACCAGGTACACCAGGAAGAGGGTGATTTTGATCCAGGTGGCCACCTCAAATTCGGGGACATGGTCGTGGTCGATGATTTGCGAGCAGTCCCTGGTGGAGTCAGCATGGGAAGCCATGAGAAAGCCTTGCCACCAGCTCCAGACTTCTCGCCTTTCCCTTCTCCTCCCAACAGAACTTAAAGTTCTGGGCTGCCACTCGGAGAGGGCCTAGACGCAGAACTTTCTCACTGGAGTTCTCCGGGCAAAAGTAATTCAGCCAGTCAGGGGCTTTTATGGAAGCTTCCTGGAGCAGTCCACCTGGGGAGGCCCGCGGTGCCTGGGGGTGTGGTTTTGAGCTGAGCGCGCGAGAGGGGCGGGGAGAAGGCGGCGGGCGGTGGTCTGAGCGCTCTCCCGCGGCTCCGGGGTGCACCGCTGTCCCAGCGCCCCTGCCCTTCCCCTCTGCGCGCGGGACGCAACCTCGCCTCGCAGCCCTGCGCCCCTGCTCCGGCTCCCAGGCACTTGCAGCCCTGGCCCGCCCTCCAAACCTCCTCGGGCGCTCCGGAAAGCCAAGTAGTCAGTGATCAATCATTAACCACAGCAAACAGTACTCGGGCGGACTGCACATCCAGCCCAGTGGCGGAGTTTGACTCAACACTCAGGCGCGGTCCGGGACGGCCGGGCGGCCCTACCTCCCTCGCTGCCCTGTAGCCCCTGTCGCCCAAGCCGGCCTCCCAAGGGGTGCAGCCCAGGGGAGCTGCAATGCGCACCTGTGGCGCGTGCGGGCCTGGAGAAAGATATACCTTCTCCCCATGGCTGGCCAGGGCCCCTCAAAGGCTGGGTCATGGCCTTCGCCTCCGCAGTCCGCCCGGCCGCCCTGGGGAGCTGGCGAGCGCTCGGCCCTTGGGGAGCTGGCGAGCGCTCGGCCCTTGGCGAGCTGAGGGTGTTTGGAGCGAATCTGCCCCCACCAGGCTAATGGGGCCTGGATAAAACTCCCGGCTTTGCACCGCGCGGGCCGCCTCGCCTTCCCGCCAGGACCGAAGAGCGTGGAGTGCCCCCTTTCAGTTTCAGGCTGCGTCGCTCGGGCTGCAGGGAGTCTTTAATTGGGGTCTTGCATATGGATGAGGAGGCGAAGCCGCCACGCACCCTGAGCAGGAAGCTGTGCCCAAAACAGCCTGCGGGTTGTACCAACAGGTTCACCGCGGAAAGCCGCGTGAGGATCAGCTTTAATGGGCCCGTTTTCTTCTTACTCCAAGATCAGAAGGCGTGGCAATAGCCAGAGGGGGAGGGGAGCTGTCCTGTGCGCTGTAGGGCAGGCACCCAGCAGTGACAAGTTGTCTCCAGACATCGCCCAATGGGGAGAAGGGGAGAAGCCTTGAAGGAAGAAACAGAAAATGAGTCTCCTTCCTAGCACAGCTGATGTGACCCCTGGGGTATCCAGAGGACAGGTGCTTCACAAAGGGGTGAGTGAAAGCAAGATCTCTTATATGCGCGACCTTAAAAAAAAAAAAAAAAAGACAAATACATTGAAACAAAGAGCAGAACAAAAGTGGTTGGTTACCTAGGGCAGGGAGGGAGAGGAAGTGGGGCAAACTACATACAGGCCAAAGGACAGGAAGTTACGGTTGTGTGATGAATAAATCTAGACATCTAACCTACAGAAGGAAGAGAATAGGTCAAATATTGTCCTGTACGGTGAACATCTGGGAAGAGAATAGATTTTACATTCACAAATCACGGTGTATGTCAAAACGCTGTGATGTGTGTCTTAAAACTATATGTGGGAAAAAAAAGAGAAATTTAGAAATTATCAGAAATTTGACCCCTGGGCCTAAACCTCAACAGGAAG
>PVIR01008498.1:0-56582 GCA_004026965.1 Petromus typicus
GGTTTTTTTGAGACAGGGTCTCGCTTTTGTGGTTCAGGCTGGCCCTGAGCTCAGCCTCCAACTCACATCACAATCCTCCTGCCTCTGCCTCCCAAGTGCTGGGATTACAGGCGTGAGCCACCACGCCCGGCACTGTGGTATGTGGTACTGGTTGCTGCTGGGTGTGGGTCTCCACACCCAGTATTGTTATGTGGTTACCAGGGAATCGAACTTGGGTCCTTGCGCTTGCGAGACAGGCGCCGGAACCACTGAGCTAACTCCCCGGCCCAGACTTTCTACTTTCTAATGACAGCACAATATTGAAGTTGTTAATTTCTGATTTTTGGATCTTTTGACAATTCAAATATAATCAAGAATATAATATAATATTGAACAAGAAAAACATTTTCTAGGGTGAGACTGTTCACATAAATATCAACATCAGTGTTTTCATAATTTTTTGAGATTCTTTCATAGAAATCAGATAACATTGGTATAATAAAAATGTTCATCTTCATGACATGGGATTTGAAATTTGTGTTCAGTAAAACTTTCTTATTCTGGCAAATAAGAAATCTCAAAACAACTGCCTTTATTTATATAAAGTATATTATATAACAGTGGTGGCGAACCTATGGCACGCCTGTGGCAGCAGGCTGTTTGTATCATTGAAAACTCTAAAAGGTTCACTATTACTGTCTCTAATGTTCACTTTCACAATTCATAAGTTCAAGATTTTCTGTTATATTTAAAATAAATCAAAAAGTATATATAGACTTGAAATTCTTATTTTCTATGTTTCTCTTTTAGATGAACATTGGAGATGACAGTTTCTGCTTTTGTGAAGGATGTACTGAAGGCTTTGTGGTTTACAGACAAGATCTTTAGATATTAGATTCTCAAGGTAAATAAAACTATAACCTCATAAATAATTTTATTTAAATGATTAGGTTTGCCTTATTATAATTAGATCTGCTATCTTTGCTTATTTTTATCACAGTTCCTAAGTGACCTCCTAACTACCTTCCTTCACATTTGGACACAAACTTTTAAACCTTACTAGCATCTTGACAAGAGAATATTGTGTTTCTTTTGTAACAAATACTTGATTTTAAAATGATACATTATTATGGAAGGGAGAAAGCAACTAAGAAGAATAAGGAAGTAATTCCATCAAACTTCTACCCACAACTCACTAGAATATTACTTTAAAAAAAGAACTAGTATCAATCACTGTTCTGTTTCTTTGTGATATGTGTAAGAGGATCCTTTAAGTGCAGTAAGACCTTCTTTTTCTACTCCATACAACCTACCATACTTTTGTAATACTAAGCTTCATTATTTCATGACTTTTCAAGAGTGTCTTCTAACCTTGACTGTCCTTTCACCTAGCATGTTCTGTTTATTCCTCCCTTAAGTGCTTACATTCTTACGTGACTGTCAATTTCTAACCATATTTTGATAAATTACAAGTGAAGTTTGAGGGAAAAAGAATGTTTTAAATACTACTGTTTGTCAAATGGGGACAATGAGCGCCTACACAGTATGTGACCTGCTTGCCAGGGGATTCCTGCCAAATGGAGATGAGGACTGTAAAACTGAGTATTTGGTTTTTCTTAAAGAAAGCAAAATTTTCAACTTGAAAAGGTTGAATTTCTCAACAGCAGCATAAAATTTTGCTTTGGAATAAAATATGCTTTTGCTGCTCTGTGAACCAAGTTAAACAGTTTACAGCCTCTTGTGGACTTTATTTCCTTTGTGCTGTTCTTCTTTATTCTTTTATAGTACATAGAATCTGTCTTTTCTCCTTAATTTATAGTTAGAAGCTTGATGATTTAGTTTTTTGTGATGAATATTACTGTTAGAACTTCTTTTAGAAGACAAATGACATTTAGTTCTAATTCATTTCTGTAGTTATATATGAGAAGTTGGTTATTTAAAATAGCTGTTTTCTGAATTATAAAGATTAGATGAGTATTTTTCTAGTTCCTTAATCACTACAATCTAAATCAGGTCCTTCCGATAAAAAAATTTGTATTTCTTTTAATTTTACATAGAGATAAAATACAGTTAACCCTACTTCTCTGATCATAGTACACTGATATCACTCATCCATAAATAGCTCTTATTTTATTTGTTGATATATTTTCTACTCCTTCCCATTCTCTTCATTTTGATGCTTTGGAAACCATTGTTATATGAAATTATAAAATCATATTTTGATTATTTTTTATTTTCACATAAGTATTCTGCATATGTGTATTTGATTCTCTTATATGTGAACTAAATAAAAAGAAAGCTGAGAATCATAGCACATATCCGTAAACCTAACGCTTGGGAAGCTGAGATAGAAGGGTAACTGGGACTTCAAGGCCAGCTTGGACTACCCAGTGAATTCAAGATTAACCTGAATTATACAACAAGAACCTGTTTCAGAATCACAAAGAAACAGGAGAGGAATACTTTTATGAACTCTCATATGCCTCTCTCATTTTCAACGGTTACCATCTCATAGTTTTGGGGGGTTGTTTTTGGTTTTGGTTTTGGGGTTTTTTTGAGACAGGGTCTCACTTTGTAGTTCAGGCTGGCCCCGAACTTACTCTGTAGCCAAGGCTGGCCTTTAAGCCTTGATTTCTCAGCAATCCTGCTGCTTCTGCCTGCTGAGTGCTGGGATTGCAGGCATGAATGACCACGCCTGGCATTGTGATATGTGGTACCAGGGATTGAACTCAGGACCTTGTGCTTGCCAAGCAGACACCAGAACCACTGAACTAAATCCCTGGTCCTCATGGTTGTGTGTTTTACTATCTCTTCCCTTACTTCTTTTCTATTATTGTACTTAAAATTCATATTTTATTTTCTGTTGGCAATTTCCCACCTTTTAAAATTAATTTTATTGGTACACTTTTGATATACATATTAATAACATATTAATACATATTAATAAATACATAGGGAATTTTCTGGCCTCACCTTTGGGTGCCAATTCTGCCAGGGTCAGCCGGGCAGAGCAATGGGGTGACCGAGCCGAGGGGCTAGGATGAGAAATAAAGACAGGACAGAGGGACTTGGAAGGGCTCATCAGTCAACACCAAATGGGCGCCATTTGTTTATTTATCAGCCTTCTTTTATACATTTCTTAAGTACCGCCTACAAGTGGACTAGCTTCCTTCAGGTGTACAGAAAAAAAAGTTAGTGAAAGAAGTGGTGGGCGGGGTGTGCTCACAATGTTCTTAATTTAATCTGGCATGAGGATGTGCAAAGATTCTTAGTTTAACCTGGTATGTGGGTGTGTGAAGGTTACCTGGTATGAGGGTGTGTAAAGATTCTTAGTTTAATCTGGCAAAGACAGTAATGATCCTTGAGGAAAGTAGACCATGTTGGGCTCTGATCCAGAAATCAGGCCAACTTTTTCTCTCCTGCATGGGCAGCCATGGCACTGTAGGAAACGGCTCCCAACAGAATTTGTACCTATATATTTCTTGGTTCAGTTTTTTTTGTTTGTTTGTTTTCTCCATTCCTCTCCCCTCACTCCCATCAGACCTTCTTCCCTTCCTTATTTACAAAAGTTTTGTTTTCATTTTTTTTCTATTCTTTTTTCTCTTTCATGTCCTTCCTTCTCTTCTTCTCCCCTTTAAACATTTTCCTCTTACATCACAAAATCTCTATTTTGGTCCTAATTTATGCTTTCTCACACAAGAGAAATTATGTGATATTTAAACATGTGTGTCAGATATATTTCACTTAAAAATATGATTTCATGGTTCATGCATTTACCTAAAAATGTCTGAAGTTTATCCTTCTTGATGGCAATGTATTACTTCATTGTATGTGAAACCTGTATTTTCACTGGTGGTCACCAAGGCTGTTTATAAGATTTTGTTATTAAAAATCATGCTGATGTAGCATAAATGTTTTAAACTCTTTCAGGAAGATACAAGATGCAGAATAGCTGGCTCAAATGAAACATCTAGTTTTACTTTTTTGAGGAATCTCCATACTGATTTCTACAGTGCCTTTACCAGTCTACACTCACACTAGCAGTGGAGAGTTTCTTTTTCCTCAGAGTCCTGCCAATATTTGTTATTACTTAATTTCATCATGATAGCAATTTTTTAGAAGTGAGGTGGAATCTGTGTTGTTTTAATTTGCAGTTCTTGAATAACCAGTGTTTTTTGTCATATATTTATTTGCCATTTCTACTTCTTCATCTGAAAAGTGCCTTTCATTTCAGATTCCCATTTTTTAACTGAGTCTTTTAATTGGGGAGGGGGTTAATATTTTTTGAGTGCTAGTTCTTTTTCTGAAAAATAGCTATAAAAAATGTTTCTCATTCTGTGGATTGTGTCCTCACTCTGTTGATGGTTTTCTTTCCTGTGAAAAGACTTTACACTGAGATTAGATCCCAATTGTTGATTCTTTTTGATATTTCTTATATAGTCAAGGTTTTCACTATAAAGTTTTTACCTATACCTATGACTTGAAGAATTTTACCCATTGTGTATTCAAGCAAATTTAGTGTCTGCTTTAATATTTAGATCTTTGATCTGTTTGGGCTTTGTTTTAGTGCATGGTGAAAGACACAGGTCTAGATTTAACCTTTGGCATATGAAAAGCCAGTTTTCCCAGCACCATTTATTTAAAAAGCTGTTATTCTTCCACTTAAGGTATTTGGCCTTAAAATAAAGTGGCTGAGTTTGTTTGGAATTATTTCTTTATCTTCTGATCTGTTCTGTTGACCCTAAAGTCTCTTCTTCAGCCAGTCTATGCTGTTTTGTTGTAGTAGCTTTGTAGTATATTTTCAAATTGGGAATTGTGATGCCTCCTGCTTCATCTTTATTGTTCAGGATTGCTTTTGCTACTCTAAGTCACTTCTGGTTCCTTCCAAATAGAACATTATTTTCTGTAATTTTGTGAAATAGAATATGAGTATTATTGAGAATACATCAAATCTGTATGAAAATTTTGGAAGTATGACCATTTTTTCTATATTGGTTCTGCCTTTCTAAGAAGAAGAGCCAGGTAAGATGGTGCTTACCTATAATCCCAGCTCTAGGCAGCAAAAACTAGATGATTGCTATAAGTTCAAGTTCAGCATGAGCTACATGGTGAATTCAAGGTCAGTTTGAATTCACACATAGTAAGATCCTGTTTCAAAATAGAAAATACAAAGTATGTCTTTCCATTTTCTGATACTCTTTTTGATCTCCTTTTTCAGAGTACTAGAGTTTCAATTCAGGGTTTTTGTTTCCTTTATTAAGACTGATTCCTATGTATTTCTTTTTTTATGCTGCTGTGAAAGATATTTTTTCTCTAATTGCTCTCTTAAAGAGTTTATCTGTGTACCAGAATACCATTGATTTTTCAGTGTTAACTTTGTATGCTGCGGTGCTACTGAATTTGGTTATTAAATCTTGGAGTCTTTTGGTGGAGTTTTTAGAGTCTTCCATGTAGAGTATTTGCTGTCTTCAAATATTGATAATTTAACCTCTTCCTTTTCTATCCTAATTCTTTTTATTTCTTCCTTTTGTCTAACTCATCTGGCAAATGTTTCCAGAACTATACTGAATAGAAGTGGTGATAATGGACATCCTTGTCTCTTTCCTGATTTTAAAGTGAAAGCTTTGCTTTTGACCATTTAGTGTGCCATTGAATGTTCCTTTTCATAGATGGCTTTTATCAGATTAAGATAAAGATCTTCTGTTCAGATTTTCTGTTTGTTTTTTTTGTGTGTGTGTGGGAAACTGGGAAAGGAGACATAACTAGAATTTTTACATTAAGTTTTAGTCTCCTGTGAGTTGATGGCATGTGGTGAAATAATTAATAATTAGGCAGAAATGAGACTTAGAGAAGCTGAGCATGGGCCTAATTCATGCTGCTCTGGGCAGCAAGACCCCAGATACCTGCCTGCTACACCTTTTGTTATGCACATTCCAAAAGACCCTGAAAGGCAGGGGGACACCAACACCACCAGTAGTCCTAAAGAAGTTATGTAGATGAAGATCCCACAGGGCAAGGCTGAGCTCAGCAATAGTCCTTGAGAAGTTAGGCAGATCCAGATGCTGTTTGGCCCTGAAGCATCACAGCATGTGGGATTATTGAGTCCCTGTTGTTACCAGTGGTGAAGACCAGAGTTAAGTCCAATGTCCCTCTGCACGCAGGAAGGCCTGGCCAATTTTGACCTTGCAATTACCAAACAGGACAATTCCCCACATTGTGTTATTTTGTTGTGCTGCACTTTACATTCTATTTACTACTTTTATGTTTTTAGCTTTTTTGATGGGGGTTGTTTTTCTTTTTTGGATCATGATTTCACTGTGTAGTTCAGGGTGCTCTTGAACTCACCATGGAGCTCAGACTGGCTTAGAACTTATGAGAGCCTTCTGCCTCATCCCCATCGTCTTGGGATTACAGACACGTGCCACCACATTTAATATTTATGTTTTAGTATTTATTTAAGTTGGAATGTTCACATTGCTTCTAATTGCTGTATAGTATCCATGATTGATAGTCACCTTTTTTTTAACTATCTGTTATTCCCTAGTGAATACAATGCATATTGCTTTCAACTTTCACCACAAAAAACACCATGATGAATATGCTCAGACTTACCTTACTGTGGGACTTTAGAAAGAATTTCTTTGGGACATATACTCAAGAATAGAATTGCCAGTTAAGTGGATTAAGTTTATGTTTACTTTAACCATGTCCTGTCAGATGTCCCTTCAGAAACTTCAGCCTATATTCCTAGTATCTCTGCTAACACCTTCATCTCTGCTAACCTTTAATATTATTGAACTTTCTCATTTTCATTCTAATATATGTAATTATATAGCTCACTTTGAAAATCTGGATTTCTTTTTATCACAAATAATTCTGAGCTTCTCTTCATATTGTCATTGGCCTTTTTGCTTCCCTCTTCTGAAACTAGTTGTTTATATTCTTTATTCATTTTTTTAATAAAGTTCCTGTCTGCAGATAAATGTGTTAAAGATATTTGTTGTATATGCTACATATTAATCTCTTGGCCTTTAAATCTTAAAAAATATGCATTTTAATTCCTGCAGCTTTTTAATATTATGCATGATGCTTTTTTAATAGACACCAGATTTCAAATATACAGTTAAAACTACCTTCTGTTTCTGGCATGCAAATGCAATTTTTTTTTAAGTTGATCCAGTGTCTAATATTGCTGTACCATTTTATTTTTTCCTAGCGAGAGGAATAATTCATCAGTTACAAATAATGTCAGTTTTCCTTTTTTTCTTTTTTTTCGAGACAGGTTCTCGCTGTGTAGTTCAGGCTGGCTCTGAGCTCTGTCTGTGGCCCACACTGACCTTAAACTCACAGCAATCCTCCTGCCTCTGCCTCCTGGGTGTGGGGATTACAGATACTAATTGCTGGTGAGCATGAGTCACCACACCCCAATTGTATGTGGTTATCAGGGATGGAACTTGGGACGTAGTGCTTGCCAGACAGGTGCTGGGAACAGTGAGCTAAATATCCCAAACAGTTCTTTGTACTCTTCCCATCCTTATATCTAAACTTCTTTCTTCCTTCTTAAACCTTTGGCTAGTTCCTTCGGAACTGTGTTAAAGAAGAATAGTGAAGATGGAAGAGAGTCTTCTTCATCTTCTAGCCTGTCTTACAGGAGGTGCCTTTAAAGTTCCCCAATTAAATATGATATTTACTGAAGGTTCAGATACACAGTGTTTACCAAATTAAGAATGGTTCTTCTATTTCTAGTTTGCCACGTGGGCTTACCATAAATACCTATTCAACCTTAAATTCTTTTTATTATGCACATATTACAAATAGTCATGATATTGATCTAATGATATATTAATGTGAATTATATGGATAGAATTTCTACTGTTAAATTATTCATGTATTCCTAGTTTATATCATGATATATTACTTAGTTATGATGAATTATTTTAAATAATTATGTTTGGTTAAATATTTTATGGGAAATTTAGGAATCTACATTCTTTCATGAAATGTACTATAATGTTTTTTTCATTTTCCTTGCCTGGTTTTATAATTAAGATTGCACTAACCTTACAAAACACAAGACACCACTAATTCTTTTCTATTTTCTGGAATAATTTTATGGGATAGGAATTTACTCTTTACTTTATAGGTGATAAAACTTGTAGGTAGAACCAGGTGGCTCTGATAATTCTGATGAGTAGAGGTCTCTGACAGTGTGCATCTTTAGTGCTTATTAGTCTGTCCAGTTTATTTTTCTTTTCTGTTTTCTTCCACACCCTTTTCTTGAAGTTCTGAATGCAGCATACATTTCCATCAACACTCTACCTGAAGGTACATATAGCAAAGATGCAGTTTCCTTTGCATAAGGAAAAACCCAGATGATCTTAATGCTTATGGCCAACTAAGACGTATAGTGGCCACCCAAGTACCACATTTTAGACCTACAAGGGATTTGGCATCCTAACCCTGTCTAAGGAACTGTGGTGATCTTGGCCTTTTGTTTTTGAGACAGTGTTTTGCTATATTGTAGCTCAAGCTGGTTTTGAACGCACATGCAGCCCAGAATTCCTAGCAATCCTCCTTCTTTAGGCTCCTGAGTGGTTTTTACCTGTTTGCACCACCACAGCAGCTCTGATCTGCCTGGTCTTATAGACTCCACATTCTCATACCAGTATAAATCCTGCATTACAAAAGAATTCTCCTTTTCACTAGAAAGAAATTAATAATACCCAGAGTTAACTTACTCATATCTTTTAAAACTATTCCGGTACTTCTGGTTACATGTAAGTATTTTGATATAATGATAAAGTAAAGCATAATGAGCAGGAAAGTAAATGTTGGGAAAATATTATCCTTTCTAATATCCTTTACAGTCTATATTAAATGGACTAAATCATGTTAATCTTGAAGGGACTTTTATCACCAGAGTTTGAACATTAAGCAACTGTGTACAGTATTTTCAGAAGAACATTAGAGGCATTTCCATCAATATAAATAAAAACCCTATCTGTTTCACAAAATCTGTCATACATTCTAGAAGTCATTTACATCTTCATATTCTCATACCAGAGAAAAGATATGACCTATTTATTTCATGTAGTCCACATTGGCCATGAACTTGCCTCAGCTTCCAGAGTGAGTGCTGGAATGACAAATGTTCCTACCACGCCTTCCTAAAACATTTTATCTTAAAAAATACAAGCACTGCCACTGAATACCTATCTTCATCTTTCAGTGACTCTGTGTTTATGCTTCCTCTGCAAAATAGAATTACAAGGATTATCTCTTTCAAATCCTAGCAAAGAGTTAATAAGGTACATAAAACATTTGGCTTGATTTTATATATTATGACATTATAAACACTTTTAAATGCTGAAAGTGGTTAAACAGTCTAGGTTCCTCACATAACTCTAATGATTCTGTATGTGGATTAAGTTCCTCATAAAGTTATATATATAAACTTTATTTTTCTTACTGACATTTTCCTTTTTACCTTTGATTACATTGCTTAAAATTTATGAATGTTTATATTATTCTTTTTTCTCCTTAAATTACCTTCCAGCTGCCCACAGAATTAAAATGTCCTTCTGTGATTATATTTATTCTTTCAAGAAAGCACCATACTATCCCCTACATTAAATGCAGGGACAACATTGAGACATTTTGATTTTCTCCAATAACACTAATCTGAGGCTGAGGTTTTAAGAAGGTTTAAAAATAGAGCTGTATCAGGATTCTCTGAACGATGTATGTGTGTCTGTGTGAGTGTGTGTGTGCATAAAGAGAGACTGTAGAGAGTGACTTCTCACGCTGTAATTGTGTACCTAGCAAGCGTATTTGCTGGGCAGTGTACCAAACTGCACCCTGGGCAGGGACTGGGTGTGCCTATCTTGAAACAGAATTATTTCATTAATGAAATCTCATTTTACTTCTTGAAGCCTTCTAAATAACTGGGTGAGGCTCCTGCAGATTATGGAACATCCTCTCTTTTACTTATGTCAGATCAACTGATCATATTGTATCCTGACCCACGGAAGAAATTTATATAAGATATAAATAAAAATAAAGAAAAGAAACAAAATATCAAAAGCCTGCTACAGCGACACCCAGAATAATGTTGAACTGAATAATTGGGAGCGTAACAAAGCCAAATAATGTGGTATGCTTTTAGTAATATATTTCATATTATATACTTTAGTATTATTTCATGCCTTGTGTCTTAGAAAAAAAAGTAAAGCAAAGGAAACAAGATGGAGAATGTAGCGCGATGGTAGAGAGCCTTCCTAGGGTATGCAGGGCCTTGAGATCATTCCCCAACACCAGCAAAAGAAATAAAAATTATATTTTAAAGTGCATTCCTTCCTTAATTTGTTTTTGTCATAGCACTTAATTTTCAAATTCATTATATAATCTACATATCTGCTTCTGCCTATACTAGAAGCTAAGTAGGAGACAATGAGGCAGGACTTTTTATAATCTAATACAGACACCTTCTCAAAAAGTTGTTGGATATAATCTCACTATTTACAGAAATGAAACATTTAAATCCAACATAAATCAAACTGAAGTATTTTTCAAACAAAAATGTGATCTCATTTCACTACAGAAGAAATGACTTTATAGATATACTGATTAGTTCTAAAAATACTTAGCTAATCATTGGGGAAAACTTTAAAAGCAAGAACTTCTAAAGAAGCTCTTCTCATCTAAATAATTTGCTGTTGTATGCTTTCTTTTCACCTATGGAGACATTTTTTAAAACTGTTCCAAGCCTTCTTAAAACCTCAGCATTGAAAACATCATTCCTTTATTTATTCATTCATTTAAAAATATATCTACGTACTACTTATTGCCCAGAAGTTGTGCTAGGTGCTGTCATAAACAATAAAGCCCTCCTATTGTTTACCACCTTATTGTAAAGAGAAAAACAGTGAACAATCAAGTGGTAATTACATAATGTAATTTCTATAATGACATGTTCCGAAGAAAAATAAGTATGGCATACTGTGTTTCCTTTCTTGTCACTGGCACATCATACCCAGCACCCGCAACTTAAAGGATGAGAGGTTTAATTTGGCTCCTGCTTTCAGGGAATACGTTTCCTGGTTGGTGGGCTCCAAGGCAGGAGCATGGTGGGAAGCCTCATCAGAGCAAAGATGCCAATCACATCACCCAGGAAGCACAGCAGGGGAGAGGTGCCAGAGAGGAAAAGGCAGGAGGCCATATACAGTAACCACGCCACACTTCAGACACCAGCAGACACACCTTGAAATGAGACCCCTAGACTACACCCCAGCAAGTCACGTGGACAATTACACTTAACCTGTCACATACGGTGAGGCAGGAACTGGGGGAGCTGAGAGATGAGAGTTCTGTTTTAGATAAGGAGGTGAGGAAAGACGGCTGAGGAAATTATATTGAAGCAGAAATCTCTTGATTCATGGAAGTGATGAGCTGTGTCTAAGAGAAGACTGGCTCAGGCAGCAAAATGAAAAGACTGAGGGTCAGCAAAACCTAATATTCTAGACACAGTTCAAAGTCTAGTGTGATTATGTGGAGGAGAGAGAAAGCAGTTGGAAATGAGATTGCAGAGAAGCAAAGGAATAACACAGGTTTTATAGATCATATTAAGGAAATTTTAACTATGAAGGAGTCATTGCTGAGTTTTATCCATGGAGATGATGTGATTTCCAAATTTTAAAATATCTTTGGAATATGTGTTTGATCTTTAAAGATGTTTACACTGAAGGACAGTCTATTTAAAAATCAATTCTTTAGGGCCAGGGATGTTGCCGAGTGGTGCAGCACCTGCCTGCAAAGCACAAGGTGCAGAGTCCAATCCCCAGTACCATTCTTTAAAAGCCAGAGTAATAGGTTGATAATATTATCTCACACAGGCTAAGCACTTCTGAAATATGCTCCTAACTCTGGTGACATTTTTCTAGTGATTGCTGCCTGTGTATTTTGCTGTCCTTTTCCTTCTCTTGTCTTCAAGTATCTGGATTTTTGTGTTTGTACAAGTTCCTTTCTTATAATTACTTATGACTAACTGATTTTTTTTTTTTTTTTTTTTTTTTTTTTTTTTTTTTTTTTTTTTTTTTTTTTTTTTTTGAGACAGGGTCTCCCTTTGTGGTTCAGTCTGGCCCTGAGCTCAGCCTCAGACTCACATCACAGCAATCCTCCTGCCTCTGCCTCCCAAGTGCTGAGATTACAGGCGTGAGCCACCACGCCCTGTACTGTGGTATGTGGTACTAGTTGCTGCTGGGTGTGAGTCTCCACGCCCAGTATTGTTATGTGGTTACTGGGGAATTGAACCTGGGCCCTTGTGCTTGTAAGATAGGCACTGGAATCACTGAGCTAATTCCCCAGCCCTATGACTAATTGTTATGGTTTTATCAGGTCAACTATTGATTTTAAAAGGTGTGTGTGTGTTTGTGTGTGGGGGGGGGTGTGCGGGCACTTGTGTATGTGTGTATTTTAACAAGAAGGATCAAAGGAGAATCCACAGACTCATTTTAGTTTTGCTGGTTTTCATAGGGATATAGTCTCTGCTGACATAGACACAAAAGGCTTTCTATAAAATAGCATGTCTGAGCAGGAGGTAGTATACACTCTGGTAATCCCAGCACTTTGGGAGGCTGAGGAAGGATGATCACAAGCTCTAACCAAGCTTGGCAATTGAGTCTGGGTTCAGTGACTGTACTGGGAAAAGAAAGAGTGCATTCTGTAGATTCGTTGTAGATCCCTAACTTCTACTTTTCTAAACCTAAGTCTAGCAGGATTCTGCTGATTTTTAAATTGTCTGTTTCTATACTTGTAATTGGAAGCAAATCTTGTAGCAGCCTTAAGGATACACATTGTTGTCATGCTCTGATATCTGCACTGCTAGATACCTTACCTCTGACATGTTTCTGAATGACTGCACCTCTTCACTTACTCTCAAGTGGCGCCTGTAAACCTGTAGCCCAGATCTTCTTTTACTTAACTTAGAATGGTACAATTAAATGTGAGTCTTAATTTTGCTAGATATATGGTGTATTTATCTATAAAAGAAGTAGAGAGCTGGCAGAAGGAAAAAGAGAGAAAATAAAGGATCGATCAATTGTATCAGCAAAAGCACAAACAAAAGACAAGAACTCTTTAAAAGATACTGTAAAAACAAAGAAAAGATGTAGTATGAGCTGACCCAAACTTAGAAAAAATGTACTTATTTCAGAGATGAAACGGGAAGGAGCGTGCTAGGCTGCACTGAAGGAATTAAAGGGTTAAAATGACAAGAATGAATAAAACAAGACCGAAGAAAACTAAAAGAGAAATGTTTCTGTGTATGTGTATGTACATGGAAATAGAGATACTAAGACCAGAAAAATAGAAAATAATGAATATTTAAAGGTAAATTTTTTAGGGCCGGGGATATAGCTCAGTGGTTCCGGCGCCTGTCTTGCAAGCACAAGGGGCTGGGTTTGATCCCCAGTAACCACATACCATACTGGGCGTGGAGACTTACCCCAGCAGCAACCAGTACCACATACCACAGTGCCGGGCGTAGTGGCTCATGCCTGTAATCCCATCACTCGGGAGGCAGAGGCAGGAGGATTGCTGTGATGTGAGTTGGAGGCTGAGCTCAGGGCCAGCCTGAACTACAAAAGCAAGACCCTGTCTCAAAAAACTTAAAAAAAAAAAAAATTTTAATGTGTTATATAATAGGAAAATTTAAATCTACATACCAAAAAACCATATAAGAGTCCAGGAAAAACTGAGCTAGAGTTGTCAAGAGTCCTCATAAAATTACTGGACTTTCACAAAGAAGAAAGAATGGTCAAATCACTGGTTGGAGGAGGTGATCCAGCTTCTCAGATTTATTGACAGTCACATTTAGTGCCAGTTAGTGGTTGACTACACTGTACATCTCATAGAAAAGACAATAATTTGTATTTTAATTTTATTTAATTATCTTCAGATATAAAGTCTGCAGATGGTATAACCTCAGAGAATATTGTTCAAACATACTCTTCTTAAAAATGTCCTACTAAAGGGCTGAGGATTTAGCTCAGTGGTTCTAGCACCTGCCTTGCAAGCTCAAGCGTGGGGGTTCAATAACTAGTAACCACATACAATGCCGGACGTGGAGAGTCATGCCCACAGCAATCAGTACCGCGTAGCACAGTGCCTGGTGTGGTGGCTCACACCTGTAATCCCAGCACTTGGAAGGCAGAGACAGGCAGATTGCTGTGAGTTCAAGGCTGAGCTCAAAGCCTGTCTGAACTACAAAGCGAGATCCTGTCTAAAGAAAAAAACAAATATCCTACTAAAGAATCATAAGTTTGAGTCATTTATACTCAAATGGACGTACCTGGAGGACATACTCATAACTGAAATAAATAGGTCACAGATGTGTAAATACCATATCTTTTCTCTGATATGAGAAACTGAAAATGTAAATGAGTAGTAGAATATGATAGGTATTATATTATATTATATTATATATGATAGGTATTATAAAATAGAAAATATTCAAAGGGAAATGGGAGTGGGGTTAGTAATGAGGGGAAAGAAAAATTGTGGTGGTTAAAAAAAAGGGAAACAAAGCTTATGTATTAGGGGATGAGGGTTGTAAGTGGGCAGAGAAATGGGGAAAAATGAGAATTAAGTCATATCATATACTGGTACAGATTGGCAATGTTGAGTGTGATCATAATGTGTATAAACTGTACCTATTTCACAATAAAAAGAATTTCCTACTAAGTACTGCCAGTCAGATGGAAATAACTAGAAAATTAGCATACATGGACTATTAACTATAAAATTAAAACTAAAATTTGAGAATTAGAGGTAAATAACAAAATATTAATGTAATATTTTCTAAAGTGAAAAAGCATATACCACCTCTGTATGTTTTCCCCCTTCTGTTCCTTCTTTTCTGTTTTTACCTTTTCATTCTTAATAATTGGATTTCAAAAGATATCAGTTAAAACTGACAGTGAGGTATAATCACATTTAAGAATACAAAGAAAAACAATAAAAATATATTAACTGAAATATGATGAAGAGAGGACAAAATAAAAATTACAATACAATAAAATATGCTGGTATTATCACTAATAAAGTGAATTATTGAATATTGAATAAAGAAATATAGGATTAAGACAAATAATCAAAAATATAAAGTTGCATAAGATTGTAAATATAGCTACTAGAAGAAGCTACAGAGAAACCACACCTAATAAAAATCAACAACTAGTGATAAAATATTTTTATAATACTAAGAGAAAATAATAGAATGAAGATGAGTTCTATGTCAGATGGTCACTGTCACAATTATTGAATATTTTTAGTAAGGGAAACTGTTCTAGAGAAAAATTATTCAAATGTCCTAAATGACATTATTTTTAAAAATAAGTTTATTATCAGAACAAAAGTTGGTCCTGTGGTATATGCAGCTAAATGAGACAACTAAATAAATGTTTTAGAAATGGGAAGAACTAAAGAAAGATAAAATCAGAAAAGGCAACCAAAATGTTTACCTTGGACCATCAAAATCATTAGCCATAAACAATAAAAGGTCATTTGTAGTGCAAATAGTTATCTCCAATGTAAGATGTCCCAGTTATGAATATCTCTGAGTTCAGAAAGTGTGTGGCTATAAAGGAAAAGCAACACAGCTGCCACTGAAAATGCAAACGTGACTTCACCTGGAAATCTTATTGTCCTCTCAGTTCATAGTATATCAGTCATGAAAGGGGAAAGGAGAAGTAATGGAGAAATAAAGAAACCCTGAAAACATTTACATGAAAGTAAGGAATACTGCAAAGATTACCATTGTCATATAACATTAATTATACTGAAGGTCACCAGCAAGAAAAAGATGTAAGTTTAAAATGAGAAAGAAAGAAAAGTTAAACCCTTAGGTATAGACAACATGATTCTGTACCTTTACTCACCACTCAAAATGAAAAAAATGAGTCCCAAAAAGAACCGAAACCTAAAATGTGTGAGAAAAGGTTAATATATTCCTATAGATAACGTTTATGTATACCAAAATAACTGACTTAGGATTTAGTGTCCTAATCCATGTTGTTTACTATATTATTTTCATGTGGTGTAACACATAATAAGCAGAAGTATTACAGACCAGTGTGGCTCCACAGAATAAGCAAGTTAATGGTAGTTAATGGGGTCAGAAAGATTATGTCCATTAGAGAGTTTCTGTTTGTTTACTTCTTTGTTTTGGTAAAGGAGTGACAAGATCTCACTTAGAGTTTAAAAACTTCAACATTATAACAAACAGATTGGTGGGGAGCCAGGGTAAATATTATGAGATAATTTGGAGATAAAGTTCCTTAGAACAGAGAAACTAGAAAAAGCAATGAGAAGTAGTTGTACTTTGAGTGTAATTTGAAACTAAGTCAACTAGATTCTTAATAGACTGAAGGAGGAGTACTAGGGAACATACTCAAGGAGAAACAGGACTGAAAATTTTAGCTAGGCAAATGAGAAATTCAGTTCACATGGGAAATGTACTGTCAATGCCTGGGAGCATGAAGAGTCTATTTGAGTTCTTCATGAATTTAAAAGTGAGACCAATCACTGTGGTTATGGGGTTTTTTTGCTACATTATTTAGGTCTTGCAAATCTGAAAAGAGAGGTCTGTTAGATACTGCTGGAGAAGTATCTTTAAAAAATAAAAGAGCTAAAGATGTTATAGAAAGGTGATGTTTCCATTTGAATAATTTTTTGGAAGGCAATGTGTCTCTGCTGATGTACATTATATAAAACTTAGGTGTACTTTTCCTGCTTCTAATCTGTATAGTAAATGTACAAGCATCCAGTGATTCTGCACAGACCATGCTTGTTCTTATTGTATTGGCTGCTGGAAATATAAGGTAGATCTCAATTATCAAATTAAGATGAAAAGTACATAATAATGACTTTCAAGGGTTCATTTCTGGGGCTGGGGATTTGGCTCAGTGATTCCAGCGCCTATCTTGCAAGCACAAGGGCCTGGGTTCGATCCCCAGTAACCATATACAATAATGGGCATGGAGACTCACACCCAGTAAGCAACCAGTACCACATACCACAGTGCTGGGCATGGTGGCTCGTGCCTGTAATCCCAGCACTAGGGAGGCAGAGACAAGAAGATTGTTGTGCTGTGAGTTCAAGGCTTATCTCAGGGCCAGCTTGAACTACAAAGTGAGACCCTGTCTCAAAAAATACATTAATTAATTAATTTTTTAAAAAGTTCATTTCTGGGTATATATTTAATTTTTTACAAATTAAACCTAGATTATAAGCAGTGTTTGAAAATAAGTATACTACCTATGTTTAAATGTGTCTTAATATATAACATTATTTCCATGAATTATACTGAGCAATTATAGGCCTTAAAAGCTTTAAAACTATAGTATATGAGAACTTTATGAAGCACTGAGGCAATATCAGAAGAGTCAGATAGATAGCCAGTTTGAACATCTAGCAAACGAAGCTAGTAGCCAAAGATAACAGAAATATTGGAAATGAAACCAGGAAAATATTAAGGACTAATCAAAAACATATAAAAGATGTAAACATTGAATGAGCCATAATTAAGCCAAGGTATACATCTGAATGAGATGCACCTTAATGCAGTGAGAAAGAAGATGCTATGGATGACAAAGACTATCAAGGAATATAACATGACTTTTCATTTCATTCACTACCTGAATTCTCTTGAACTGCTGCGTACAGAAATTGGACAAATCTAGAAACAACTCTAAGTCAGGAATGGTGGAACAGGCCTGTAATCTCAGCACTCAGAAGACTGAGGCCATCAAGGCCAGCCTGATCAACATAGTGATCCCAAGGCCAACCTGAAAGTGAGACTCTTTCTCAAAAACAAAACAACAAAACAGAAACAGCTCTACTATGAGTCTCTTCACTAGTGGGCACCAAATTACTTGTATGTTGAGAAACTAATGTATACTTTCACACCTTTCAGTCCTTGATTTCCTGAATATTAGGACAAAAACAAGATTGTGCATCATTAATAGTGACATTTGTGAATGAATACCAAATTACAACTGCTCATGATAAATATGTAATACATTGTGTTTCAGTGTTTAGAATTAGTGCAGATTGTAGTAGCAATTCTAAAAGACAAAAACTCTGAAATCTTAAACTGCTTTTTCTATCAACTAATTTAGTGGCAAAACCTAATGTGAATATATTAAGGGGCCCACTTAATATAATCATGAGTATAGAATCTCTCATTTGAGCCGCACAAAAACTGACACCCAGGCATACTGGATCCAGGACATTCCAGGAAGTTTGTACTCCACCCCAATTGAGCTGCTAATCAGCAAGCCCTGTGCTGATGCCAAAAGGATCCAGCAAATGCATGCCCCACCTCCAGTCCCTGAGTTCTCCACAGCACAGGGACTACACAGCAGAGTCGATCATCAATAAGCCAACCTGATGAAGAAGACACCAATGCCTAGGAGGACAGTTTTCCCTCGGACTGAAGCCATACCCTTTCACAGTGACTGGATGTGAGAAAGCTGTGGAGAGGTACTTGAAAGTTAAATAGGGACCTCCTGGGGGACCCTGGGCTCAGACCAGGGAGATCACAGGGTCTGTGTTCTGCTATAGGAGGCCAGATTCAGTGGGAACAATGATCAGATGGTCCTAAAGAAGACATGTAGTATAATGATATTCTTGAGCTATGGCACTGCTGACAACATCTACCAAAAATCAGTGCTCTGAATTACTATAAGTCAGTAGAAGGGATGAGGACCTAGTTGTCTTCACTAAAATCAGAATCCTCTTTGTTTTGACAAAGAGCTTTTCATGAGTGGTTCCTAGACTTTGTCAATATCCATTTTTCACTTGATGCCATTGTTGGTGAATTTAATGTCATAGACAAAGAAACATAGTAGGGGCCAGCAATTGGATTTTTCTCTCTTGTCAATAACCTGGATTGCATTGGAATTCATAAATAATACTGCACTCCTGAAGAATAGGGCACTAGGCCAAACAATTCGCAAACTCCAGCACAAAAAAAAAAAAAAAAAAAGAAGAAAAATAAGGCAACAGAAAACTCCCAGCTCACCCAAAATCACTGCAAAAAATATTGAAGAGGAAGTAAAAAAAATATACAGTAGATAAGTCTGAAAGGTTACCAGTGGAGGCAAAATCATTCTACAAAGTGCTTGGTAAATTAAAAGAAGTTAGAACTGATCACATGACTAATGAAACAAATGATCAGTGTGGCTAAAGAAGACACCAGTGAACAGCTAGAGGAGCTAAAAAAGGAGCTGCAAAACCTGAATCCCAACTTATAAGAGAAGGAGTGTCCATACAAAAGTTCCCAACAGAAACCCAGAAGATTTCAAACATGACTGAATGTGTGGGCAGCAGAAGTAACCCATGTTAACACTGTCAGACCTAGAGGAGAGATCCATGGTCAATTATCAATTAATTAGAGATACCTTAAAAACAGGGAAATAACACAAAAACTGGGTCCAGCAGTTCCTAGATGAATCAAAGAGGGCTAATATAAGAGTGGGAATTAGTAAGAAATCAGAAGACAACACAAAGAATATTTTAAAATACTATTAATAGGGTTAGGTCTTTAGCTCAGTGGCACTGCCACCTACTTTGCGAGGGTAAAGTCATGATTTCAATCCCTGGAACCATCAAAACAAATAAACAAAATTTTGTTTATACAAATAATAGGAGAAAACTTTCCAGATGTGGAAAAGAAGTTAATATACAGATAAGTGAAACATACAGAAAGCAAGAATCGCCATGATCATGAAAAAGCCACATAATAATTAAAATACAAGAAATGCAACACAGTAATATCACTCTAATGGTAAATCTACTAGAATTAAGACATATTTCTAAGTATGACCGTTAAAGGCAAGAGGAGCATGGAATTTTGGGGTTTCAAGTTCTTAAGAAAACAACTTCCAGCTAAAGCTGTTACATCCTTAGTAATTATTCTTCAGAACTGATGGAGAAATAAGACACAGTACCACTTCAGTTCATGAATGCTTCTGTTCACAAACAGTTCAGTTTCCCCCTATATGCATTTGAGAAAATTGTGCTTCCATTTTCAAACTCTGCATCTGATAAGCACAAGTGTGGCCATCCTCCCCTCAAAAACACAAATGCAACCATACTCCCCAGAAGCATAGAATGCATTGTTTGTGAACAGAGCTACCACTGTAATTCCATGATAAAGAAAACCTAAAGAAAATTTTGACCAGCAAACAAGCACTCCAAAATATTCTCAAGGATATCCTAAAAGAGACAATGGAGCTATGACTTCCAAAGATCCAATAAAATGAATAGGTTGGGTAGGACTAGAAATTAAGTTCAGTGATACTCTGGTTTATGACTCTCTTTTTGTGATTTTGGCCGCAAGCTGAACAGGATGAAAATCAAATTTTTCCTTAAGCTCAACATTGAACCTAATGAATTGATATGGTTTTTGTTTGATATGGTTTGAAACCTGAATCTTGGAAAGAATCAGTTTGTGAACTGAGCTGCCACTGTAGAAAGGAAAGAAAGCAAAACAACAAAAAGAAATCGATCCTATCAGTTATAATTACCAATGTAAATAGACTCAATTTACCAATCAAAAGACACAGGTCAGCAAAACCAAGGAACAAATCTCACTGCATGCTGTATACAGAAGGAATACAACACAGAAATTCATACTGGAAAACTCCACGGATGGAAAATGATATTCCACACAATGGAAAACTAAAGGCAAGCATTAATAGCTATCCTACATTAAGGAAAAATCAATTGGAAGCCAAAGGTGATCAAGAAAGGCAAAGAGGGCTGGAGATTTATCTTAGTGGTTCCAGCGCGTGCCTTGAAAGCACAAGGGCCAGGGTTTGATCCGTTGTAACCACATACCACAATGTTGGGCACAGAGACTCACGCCCAGCAGCAATCAGAACCACATACTGTTAAGAAATCCTGCCAACACTCAAGACCACTGCACACACCAGGCACCCATAAAGAGATTTTTATTGAGAAGCGAATGGCTCCTGTATGGAAGCAAGGCAAGAAGCCCAGAGCAAGAGAAGAAAGGAAGAAGAGAAAGAGACAGAGAATGAGATAGACAAGAGATAGATGGGGGATGGTGAGCAGTCTCATATAGACCCAGCGTTAGGGGAATCTTATGTCAGGGCTGAAGTTAGGTAGCCTTAGCCATCAGACACTATAAATGTGGTGCCTTGCAAGAAGCTCAGTTCTGATTGCTTTCAGCTAATGTGGATTTTGGGAAAGGGTAACTCTGTGGCCAGGGTGGCACTATGGGAAAAGGGTGAAGAACCGGACAAGATGGCGTATAATATCTCTAACATTGCAATTCTTCTATCACATACCATAGTGCTGGGCGGCCTGGTGGCTCATGGCTGTAAAACCAGCACTTGGTAGGCAGAGGCAGGAGGATTGCTGTGAGTTTAAGTCTGAGCTCAGGGCCAGCTTGAACTACAAGAGCAAGACTCTTATCTCAAAAGAAAATAGAGGCAAAGAGAACATTACCCACTGATTACTGGACCTAATCAACAGGATGAGATAACAGTTACAAACATATATGCACCCAACCACAGTGCATCCAACTTCATAAAACAAACTAATGGACATAAAAGATAACATAAACATCAGTGCACTTAGAATGAATGATCTCAACAGCCCACTATCATAAATCAACTAAAGAAGTAAGCAACAAAGAAGTATCAGTTGAACCAAACCTTGTAATAAATTGCCTTTATGGCTTCATATGGTACTTTCTCAAAACTGGCCCACATACTAATGAATTAAGTAGGTCTAAGCAAATACAAAAGAAATGAAATTTTATAGTACGTTATTATCATTCCATAATGCATTGAAACTAGGAATCAATAGCAAATGAAGGCACAAACTGTGCAAACTTGTGGAAATTGACACACTCTTGAATAATAAATGGATCATAGGGCCAGGGATTTAGCTCAGAGGTGACTCATACCCACCAACAATCTGAACTATATACCACAGTGCCTGGCAGGGTGGCTCAGGCCTATAATCCTAGCATTCAGAAGGCAGAGGCAGGAAGATTGCTGTGAATTTGAGGCTGAGCTCAGGGCCAGCGTGAACTACAAAGCAAGATCCTGTCTCAATAAATAAATAAATAGATCATAGAGAAAATTAACAAACAACACAGTTCCTAGAATTAAATAATAATGCTAGTACAACACTGGAACCCAAGGAAAGCAATTCTTTGAGGATAGTTTATGTTGATAAATACCCTCATTAGAAAAATATTATAATCCCAGATAAGTAACAATTATGCATCTCAAGGTTTTAACAAAACAAGAACAGTCCAAACCCAGAACTTGTACAAGTGACACAGAAGAGCTAGGCCTGGCTCCCCACTTAAAATGTGAGCTCCTGTTCTCTAAAATCTAAGAAGGAATTTTAGGAATGACCGACAGAGGTTTGAGTAGGAAAATTTTATTGAGAGAAAGCTTTTGCCTAAGAGAGATAGAAAGGGGAACCTGGAAAGGTGGATAACCCAGGGCCATCTCTTCTAGCGGATATTGAAGGGCTAAAACCACGATGTGAGGTGGGTTCAAAGTAGGGACTTCCAATAAGTTGAATTGGGCAAACCAATGGAATTATAACAAGTACAATTGTTTAAGCAATCTAGATCAAATGGGGTCCAATGAGAAATTAAGTCATGTAGGGTCCTCCTACCATCAGGAGGCTCTTCCAGGTGGGCCAGATTCCAAGCCCTTTGCCCCAGGGAATCTACAATTACTACATTCCTGGGAAGAGAAGAGATGAGTCTAGATCTTGACTCCCTATTAATTTAGTTATTCAGGAGAATGAGGCCTTAATCAGTCACTGTTTTCCAGGATTTTCTGATGGCCTTGACCTTTGGTAACAGTCTCCTTTCTCATGAGTTTTCCCTAAGGGCCTGTCCTGTCTGTCTGCCTGCCATATTTCTAACTAGCTTTTCTACCTATAATAAAAGCAAGGACATTATTAAATATCATAGAAAAAATTAATGAAGTGGAGACTAAAAAACAAAGAAAAAATAAAAGAAATCCATCAATTAAAGAGCTGATTCTTTGAAAGAATAAACAGACAAATCCTTACCCAGTTAAAAAAAATGATAGGGAAAACACAAATTTAAAAAAAAATGAGAAAAATGAAATAACAACAGGCACCGCCAAAATTCAGAAAATTATTAATACCTACTTCCCAAACAGATATGCCACACAATTGAAGAACTCAGAATGGGGACATTCTTTGATACACGTTAGTTGCCAAAACCAAAGCAAGAAGTCATAAAAATCTTAAGCAATTCAGTAAGAGGCAGTGAAATTAAACAATAATTTAAAAATTACCATAACATAAAATAATTCACAGCCAAATTCTACAATAATTTGAAGATCTAACAGCCATAACCCTTCTTAATGACTGAGAGGGAAGGAGCATAGTCAAACTTGGATTGTGACACAGCCTGGTCTGCTAATATTTTTAAAGATTTTAACTTTAGGGCCAGGGGTTTGGCTCACTGGTTCCTGCACCTGTCTTGAAAGCACAAGGGCCAGAGATGGACCCCCATATCCACATACAATAATGGGTGTGGAGACTCACACCCAGCAGCAACCAGTACCACATACCAAAGTGCTGGGTGTGGTGGCTCACGCCTGTAATCCCAGCACTCAGGAGGCAGAGGCAGGAGGATTGCTGTGATGTGAGTTTGAGGCTGAGCTCAGAGCCAGCCTGAACTACAAAGTGAGACCCTGTCTCAAAAAAAAAAAAAAAAAAAAAAAAAAAAAATTCTAACTTTATAAATGAATGATGTCTTGTATCATAAGTACATCATGCAAAATGTCACATTGACACAGGAGAGCAAAGCTTAGCTCCCCACTTAAAATGCAAATTTGTGTTCTCTAAAATTGAATAATGAATTTTAGGAACAATCAGTGGAGGTCTGAGTCGGAAAATTTTACTGAGAAAGAAAGCTTCTGCCTAAAATAGAAGAGGGAACTCAAAAAGGTTGGTAACCCACCCACCTCACTTTGCAGAGGGCTTTTATGGAACAAAGCCATGAGGTGAGGCAGGTTTAAAATGGAAGCTTACAATCAGATTCAAGGAGGTGGACAAATTAACACTTAACCAATGGGTAAAGTAGGGGCTTCTAATAAGATTTAAAAGAAATGGGCAAACCAATGAAATTATAAGTACATTTGTGTAAGCAATCTTGATCAAATGGGATCCAATGAGAAATCCCAGTTGGGCTAAATTCCTGGCCCTTTGTGCCAAGGAATTCCCTTTGCCACCAGAGAATTTACAATTACTACATTTCTGGGGGCGGGGTGGATCTAGATCTTAACTCCCCATCCACTTAGTTATTCATGAGAATGAGGCCTTATCAGTCACTGTTATCCTGGAGTTCTGCTGATGTCCTTGACCTTTGTTAAGTCTCTCTTCTTGTGAGTTTTTCAAGGGCCCACCCTGTCTATCTGCCTGCCACATGTCTAACTAGCTTTTCTACCTATAATAACATGATCACAGTTCTGTCACTGCATGCTTTGATATTTAAGTGGTTTGGATTGTCAATAGAATGAATTGTTCTTGCAAAGCAAGATTTTATTGTACTTCCAAAATCATTCTCACAGGCTACTATTCTGATTCCAAAACCACATAAGGGTCCAACTATAAAACAAAACTATAGGCCAGGTTTTCTAATGAACATAGATGCCAAAATCTTTAAAAAGATACTGGCAAACCAAATGTGACAAACATCAAAAAGGTTTCATCCCAGGGATACAAGGTGATTGCTAATGTGCTAATCAATAAATACATGTCAATGCATGAACAGAAACAAGGGCAAAAATTGTATGATCATGTCAACAGATGTAGAAACTGCTTTTGACAAAATCTAACATGCAATCAAGAGTTTAAAAAAATTTTGAAGAAAATAGATTTAGAATGATCTTATCATAATGTGAGAAAAACCAGTAACATCCAACTTATTACCATTATCATATTAAACAGGGAATAGCTGAAAAGCTTCCTTGTAAAATAAGAGACAATAGAGGGCTGTCCATTATCACTCCTGTTTGATATGCTCCTCAAAACATTAGGTGCTGCAGTCATTTAAGAGAAACAAATAAGAGAGAATGTATAAACAGACAAAGTTAAAATATTATTTGCAGACGACATGGTCCTTTACTTAGAACATGCAAAAAAACTCCATTACAAGACTCCTGGCATTAAGAACCAAATTCATCAGTGTACCAGGATACAAAATAAACACACAAAAATCAATAGCATTTCTGTATAATGAATTTCTAATGATGAATATATTTTTAAAAGCAATTAAAATCAATATCATTCACCATACCATAAAGAAAAATAAAGGCATAGATGTTAACCTTGGGAAATGAAAAGACGTCTTCAGACTGAGAAAAGAAATCAAGGAGAACAGAAAATGGAAAAAATAGCCATTGTTCCTAGATAGGCAGAAATGGCATGATTAAAATGGCTGTACTTCTAGAACTGATAAACATTTAATATAATTCCAATCAAAATACCAATTTCATTTTTCACAGTGTTAAAGACAATAGCCCTAAATTTTAGGTAGAATCAGAAAAGCCCAAGATTAGCAAAAGCAATCCCAGGCCACGGAAGCAGAACAGGTGACATCACAATTGAGACTCGAAGTGATACCGTTCAGCCTCATGAGTATAACAGTCAGTGTAGAACTGGCCCAAGAACAGACATGTGGACCACTGAACAAAATCACCAGAAACCCAGAGCACCGACAGCTATTTGATTTGTCACTAAGGTGCGTGCAGAAGATTGAGTCTCGACCTGCACCTCTCACCATGTACTAAAGTCAAAATGGATCTAAGTTTTAAAACAGAAACACTTAATGTACTGGAAGATAAAGTAGCTGCAGTTGCAGAAGCCATAGGCACAGGCATGGCCTTTCTGAACAGAACACCAGTAATCAATAAATGGGATCCTATCAAATTGAAAAGTTTCTGTATAGCAAAGGAAACAACAGAACGAAGAGATTTATGGAAGGGGAAATATTTTGCCAGCTATCCCATAGGCCAAAGTCAAAATATGTAGCTGGATGCGGTGGCACATACCCGTAATCCCAGCCCATAGGAAGCTGAAACAAGAGGATTACCATGAGTTCAAAGCCTGGGATACATAAGAAGTTCAAGACAAGCCTGAATTACTAAGCAAGACTCCCTCAAACAAAACAAAAGGATGCCAATATATACAAATGGGCAACTGAAACCATGTTTCTCAGAAGTACAGGCCAATAAGAACATGAAAACTGTTCATCACTGGCCATCAGAGGAATGCAAATTAAAACTATGCTTGGGCTGGGGAGTTAGCTCAGTGGTTCTAGCGCCTGTTTTGCAAGCGCAAGACACCTGGTTCCATTCCCTGGTTAACCACATATACAATTCTGGGTGTGGAGACTCACACCCTGCAGCAATCAGTACCACATACCACAGTGCTGGGCGTGGTGGCTCACACCTATAATCCCAGCACTTGGGAGGCAGAGGCAGGAGGATTGCTGTGATGTGAGTTTGAGGATGAGCTGAGGGCCAGCCTGAACTAGAAGGTGAGAGCCTGTCTCAAGAAAACCTAAAAAAAAAAAGCTTAAGATACCATCCTACTCCAAAATCAATGGCTGTCAGAGAAAAGTCCAATTAGAACAAATACTGATAAGGATGAGGGGGAAAAGGAGCTGTACTAGTTGTTGGTGATGGATAAACAATACAACCACTATGGAAATCAGTGAGAAAATTCTTCATAAAACTCAAAGTAGAAATTCCATTTGACCCAGGTATCCTTCTCTTTGGCAGCTTTCCAAGAGAGTTAAAATCATATTAGAGGGATACATGCATACCCATTTTAAATAGCTAAATCAGCATATAAATCCATCAACAGTTGAATGAATAAGGAAAAAGTAGTATTTATACAAAATAGAGTACTATACTACCATAAGATAAACTTAAGGCTTTTGTAACTTTTGAGGACATAATATTCAGAGAAATAAGTGAGATGCACAAACTCAAATGTGAGTCTTTTATATGAAAAACACTGTTTGTACAAATAAAAGGCAAAATAGAAGAGATAAGTGGGAAGTAGGGAGAGGTTTAAATACTTCCCTAAACTACATATTCCATTCTTTTAAAAATACCTCACCTGGAAGTGTACACACTTATAATTCTTGCAATTGGGTGCCTAAGGATCACCAGCAATTCAAGGTCAGCCTGAACTAAACAGTGAGACTCCCTCACAAAACAAACAAAACAAAATATATACTAATTTTGGTCTTTTTGTTTTGTTTTTTTGAGACAAGGTCTCACTTTTGTAGTTCAGGTTAGCCTTGAACTCATAGCAATCCTCCTGCCTCTGCCTCCCAAGTGGTGAGATTACAGGCGTGAGCCACCACAGGTAGCATTGTTTTATGTGATACTTATTGCTGGTGGACATGAGTCACCATGCCTGGCACTGTATGTGGTTACTGGGATCGAATTGGGGACCTTGCACTTGCAAGACAGAGGCTGGAACCACTAAGCTAAATCCTTGGCCTATACTAATTTTATTTATACTAAACTTATCTTAGTTTCTTGAAAAAAGAAAATTTGTGTTATCTGTTTCTTTCTTGTAACAAATCTTGTTTGAGTCACTACTTTTGTTTGTTTTGGGGGCAAGGGGTGCTATGTAGTTCAGGCCGGCCTTGAACTCATGCAGCCTTAGGCTGGCCTCAAACTCAAGAGTTCTCAGGGCCCACCTTCTAGAGTACTGAGATTCCAGGCATGCACCACCCCAAGTGGCTCTTAGTAACTATTTTTAGCATAATGATTTACACTATAATAAATGTTGTTATTCTCCTACTAGTTGCTTATGAAAATGTTTGGTTCTCATCAAATAAAAAAATGAATAAAAAACTATCTTTTTAATATCAAAGCTAAATATTCACTATATAGCTGCCTATATACCATTGGCTGGTGTTAGTATATACTAAATTGAGCACATTACCTTCCTAAAATCTGAAAAATCTCCAAATTGATAGGTTTGCTCACAGGAGTGTCTAGGACATGTATATAACACTTTCAGAGAGACTTATAAGAAATTATTGATGGCATTCATCTATGGAGAGAAAGCACTTTTGTTTTCCACTTAATATCCTTATGTGCTCCTTTAATTTTACTAATGAAACATTTTAATAAATAAAGTAGTGAGAATTTGAAAATAATTAAGAAGCAATTCATTTGTGTGATATGGAAAAAATCAGTTTGTTTTTTGCTTTCTTAAGAATTTTAAAGTAGTGTCCTTAACCACAGTCCCAAGAAGATTTAGATTACTGTGAACCAAAATGAATAGGATGATGTCTTATGAAAATCCGGTACCTTGCTCCAAGTGTTAAAATATAAAGAAAATCTAGAAAGTGGAAAAAGCAGGGGAAACCCCTGCAAGGACGATCCAGCAGGACTGTGAGGTGCACCTCAGGTGCTCTTGCTGATTGTCCAATCTGCTTTTTTTTTTTTAACCTTTTATTAGCCAAATGTATTTTAGTTCCTGTGTATAGTTCTGGAAAATATTCTACAATGAGAATTGCTTTTAAACAACCTTCCTTCCTCTACACTCTATTGATTTTAGGTAGGTTTTGCACCTGCAGTCTAGAAGATACTAAATAAGGACCCTGTACTTTGTTTTTGTGCAGCTATATACTTACTTTAATGGGCTTAACGTTTCATGAAAAGTTTTTCTTGTTTTCCCAGAAATAGGTCAGAACCGAGGCCCTTGCACTGACTCACATCCTCAGCCTTTTTTAAATTCTGAGGCAGGGTCTTACTAACTTGCCCTCGCTGTTCTTGAATTTGTTATCCTCCCACCTCAGCCTCCCAGAGTGCAGGGATTATAGGCAAGTGGTAAGAACTGATTTGTTTTAGGTAAAATGTGTGACTGGATACAATTCTGTAATCCTGCTATATACTTAATTCTTATTTGACTTATCTAGTGCACTGTGATTCTTTTCTGTTTATTTTAAAGTTACCTATAAACATTATTTGAATATTTCAGTTGTTTTCAAATTCCTTGAATGTTTACATTTAAGGATGATGCATTCCTTTCCCCTTTTCATTATTTATTTTGGTTTAGAAAATTTAAACTTAACTTCTAATAACAAAGGAAATACTTCTATGAATTAAAAGTTAATATTGTCACAAGTACTTATGTTCTATAAGTTATAATAGCAGACATTTATTTGAAATAAATTAAATTTTAATCAAGTGTCCTCAGTTATGTTTCTAAATAGGACTTATTAAACATCATTATTTTATATAAATCTTTCTCAAATTCAAATGTGTTTTTAGCCTTTGTTACTTTTCAGTAACACTGACATAGCATATTGTAACTTTTTGATTTGACTTTACGATGTATATGGAGTTTTTGAATTACATTTTTCATATTATATCTATGTCAAATGTCCATCTACCTAAATTTGATAAATCTAACTATTTTTGTACACTACACACAAATACACAATTGTTTGGATTTTTTTTAATTTCACTTTTTTTTTTTAAAGTATTGGGTATTAAACCCTAACTTTGTGTTTGGGAGGCAGACACTGGAATCACTGAACTATTTAATTAATTAATTTATTTATTTTAGTTTTTTGAGACAGGGTCTTGCTTTATAGTTCAGGCTGCCCCTGAACTCATTATGTAACCCAAGCTGGCCCTGAACTCTCAACAGTCTTCTTGCCTCTGCCTCCCATGTGCTGGGATTACAGTCATGAACCACCATGCCTGGCTGGAACCACTGAGCAAAATCCCCAGGCCTTTGTTTATATGAATGCTATGGTTTATATGTTTGTCCCCCCTAAAAAAAATTCTTATGTTGAAATCTAAATCCAAATATAGTAGTGAGAGGTCAACTTTTATAAATAATTGAAAGTTGCGGGCAGAGTCATTTATGATGATATAACTCTTTATATAGCAGCCTGAGGACATTTGTTCTCCTTTTCCTATATGTTACAAGTAGGAAGCATCATTTCTGAAGAGCACATTCTCACAAAGCATTGAATCTGATGGTACCTTGATTCTGGACACTCCAAAACCATTAGCAATAAATTTCTACTGCTTAAAAATTACATAGTTTGAAGTTTTTTACTCTAGCAAACCAAACAGGTTGAACCTATGTAATCTAGTACTGTGGTTATGTGGTACTGATTGCTGCTGGGCTTGAGTCTCCACGCCCACTACTGTGTATGGTTACAGGGAGATCGAACTGGGTCCTTGTGCTTGCAAGACAGGTGCCAGAACCACAGAGCTAAATTCCAGGCCAAGCATTAGCATTTTATTGCTTTCTGTTATGGTTTGGGTATAGATGCCCCCCCCACCCAAAGCTTCATGTGTTCACGGGCTTGATCTAGAGTATGTAAAGCTGGAATTGACTCATGATATAATCGTACTAGGCTTGAGGACACTAGGATTAAGGGTGTGAGTGGTACACACCCTAAGTAATTTGAATAAGATAAAAGGGGAAGATAGAGTTAACTTCTCTCATTACCTTGCTGCCTTGTGTTTGTCTTGTTGTTTCTGCTCTGTGTTGTGTATTTGCAATCCCAGCCTCTGAGCCAGTGGATATGGACCAGAACCTCTACAAACTGTAAGCCAAATAAACCCCTTCCTCTCTAATTATGATGTCAGATATTTTGTCTCAACAACAAAAATAACTAAAACAGGAATTGGTACCAGAGAACTGGAGTTGTCACTGTGACATTATCTGTGTGGCTCAAAAGCCTTTGGAGGTGACTTGTGGGAAGGGGAAGAGTTAGGAGAGATCTGGAGATGTTGGCTACAGAACCAGCACTGGAACGCCTTAGGCTGTTCTGTGTGAGATTCTAGTCAGAGCTTGGAAGACTAGAAAGATTGTGAAGAGCAGTCTGCTGGGTTTTCTGTTAGCAAGAAGGACCACATTTGACTGTTGGACTCCCGATGCTGTGTTATGGCTTGGCAGAAAATTTGAATTTTTTTTTATATCCAGAGACTTTGCCTGAGACTCAGATTAGGGGCAGTGCACTAATTAATCTTCCAGAAAAAATCCCAAGGAAGTTGAATATTAAAGCAGTGGCATGGCTACTGTTGGGGTATTTGAGCCACATTATGTTGAGAATCAAGAGCAAAGTCCCAGCAGATGATTTAAAGCATTTTGAATTTAGCCAGAAAGGAATCTTCTGAAAAGCCATAAACTATGAAGATAGAGCACAAGAGATATTGATTGCTGAGAAGGAACCAGAGAATAGAAAAGATGGCCTGAGGGCCTCATGAAAAGCAGGAGAACTTTACCCTTTGTGCGTCAGAGTTGTAAAGGTGGAAGGTTTTGCTCTGAGAAGAGATCCCCCAGACCAATTCCACAATGGTACTACTGTGTTACGTTCCAAAATGTTGGTAGGCTAGGGAAGTTGTTCCAAAATGGCGATGGCCTAGGGAAGCTGTTCCAAAATGTTGGCAGCATCCTGGGGAAGTAGTTCCAAAATGGCGATGGCCTAGGGCAGTTGTTCTAAAATGGTGATGGCTACGGAAGTGGTCCCATAATGATGGAAACCTGGAGAAGTTGTGAGATAATGGCAGCAGCCTAGGGAAGCTATTCCTCCTGATTTGGTTCATAGGCCCTGGATCTCTAAGCCTAAGAGAGGGAGGACTAGCAACTGTTGCTCCAACAGGCGGCCGACCTTGGTGTCACCCATGTGGTGCTGGTTTTAGGTACATGCAGAATGCAAGAGTTGAGTTCAGGAAGCTTTCTACCCAGAAATAAGAAGGCAGCAGCCATTGTGCCTATGCGAACGCAGGATATGAAACTGAGTGTGAAGCCGAAGGTGCAGTGGAGACACCAGAAGTCTAGAGAAGCCAGGATCCTGAATCCTCTGAAGAAAGCAGCAAGGAGAGCACAGGACCAGCCTTAGAGAGAAGCCCTGGGAGGTACAACTACCCACACTGTTACAGGGGCAGAGCCACCCAAGTGCTTTGGAGTTTACAGCTTCTCACAGGTTATTGCAGGTGCTAGAAATGTGGGATTTAATGTTGACCCTACTAGATTTTGGACTTGCTTTGATCCCATTCCTTTGTATCTTCTTGTTTATAACTTTTGGAGCAAAAATGCCTATTATGTGCCATTGAATGTTGGAAATGTTTAATTTCCTCTCCATTTGTACAGGAGCTTGCAGCTAACAAGTAGCCTTACATCTCAGAGGAGACTTTGGAATTGGACTTCCTAGCAATGCTGAATCTGTTAAGACTTTGACAACTCTTAGAGATGGACTAAATGCCTTTAGCATGAAGGAGTGTATCTGAGTCATGGGGTGGGGCAGGGATAGAAGTGTTACAGATTGGCTCTAGATGTTCCCCCCCAAAGACTCATGTGGTCACAGGCGTGGTCAGTCTAGAGTTTTGTAAAGCTGAATGGACTCATCATGTAGTGCTAGGTTCAAGGACACTAGGATTAAGGGTGTGAGTACAACCCACCCTAAGTGGTCTAAATAAGACAGATGCTATTACACTAAAATAAGAAAAATGCTATTAAACTCTCTCTTGTTATCTTTGCCGTTTTGTGCCTGTCAAGGTGTTTCTTCTGTGTTCTGTTTGCCATCCCAGCTTCAGACCCAGTAGATGCACTGAGACTTCTTCGAACTATAAGCCAAATAAGCCCTTTCCCATCTAACTTTGGATATTACGTATTTTATCTCAACAATGAGAGAAACGTACCTAACACATTTTGCATGTTCAACTAGAATTCTCATGTAGACTTTCAGAAGCCTAACAAATACTATTTGATCACAGTATGTCACATAACAGATCTTAATCAGACATACTGTGTTATTTTACATAGCCCAATTCGGAGATAAAACAAATCAGGGGATTTCACCCTACTTAACCAAAATAAAGTTGGATGTGGTAGGACATTCTGTAATCCCAGGAGGCCAGGCAGGAGGATTTCAATTTTGAGCCCAGCCTTAACTTTGCAGTTTAGCAAAATCCAGTTTTAAAACAACATTTTAAGAGTTCTATAGATGCAACTCAGTTTGAAGGCCCTGATCTTAGTCTTCATTTCACATGCGTGCAAACATGCAAACACACACTCTACAAAGCTATTATAATCAAAGCAGCACTGTATCTGATCACAGGTGATAAAACAGAAGCATAGGCTAGTGAAACAACAGAGAGCCTAGAAATAATCCAATAAACCTGTAGAAATTAACAAAATTGATACTAAAAAAATTTTAAAAGACAAAACTCACAACAGGTATTCTCCTATGAAAGTTTGTACTCCAAAAAGTAATCTTTCTTACTCCGTGGGTTTCATATATTATGTGACCAAAAAGCACTCTGTGTTTAAATTTGTGGATTGTATTACACTAAAAGGCACATTGCCATTAATCCTGCCCTTTCAAAACACTAGTCTCATCATCTTTGCCATCTCCTGAAACAAAACCGAATCCTTTCTTGAGTATTGCTAGTTGTGTTTCCCTAGCTACCTCAATGTCCGGTCTACTTAAGATACTTATTTTTCATAGTCATTTTGACTTTGGTGAATAAGATATACCATGTCAGGTTTGGTGAATTAGATGAATGAAGAAGCACTGTAATGTTTTTACCAGACTGCTTTTCCAGTGGATGACACGCAGCAGCAGCTTTCACTGTGTTTATCACAGTTGGTGAAAACACTCACCAAGGAGGACTTCTCCAACTACTTCCAAAAGTCACAGGAATAATAGATAAAATGTTCGAGGAAGGGCGAGTAAAGTACATAGTGCATTACTTTTCTTTCGTATTAGTGCATATTTTCACTGTAATGCTTGCTGCTTTACTGTTGTTGCCCAGGGTTGGTTTTATTATTCTGACTTTCTAATTCCATGTGAATTTTAGGATTATTTCCTCTATCTCTGTGAAGAATGCTATTGGTATTTTCATTAGAATTACATTTTTATATTTAGGTTTGGAAGTAACCATAATACTGATTTTGGCTATCCACCAATAGGAAGTGTCTTTCTCTATTTTGTGATGTACTCTTCAAATTCTTTTCTTTCTCCTTTCTTTTTTCCTGTGGTACTAAAGAATTCTTTTTTTTTTTTTTTTTTTGGTTTTTTGAGACAGGGTCTCGCTTTGTGGTTCAGGCTGGCCCTGAGCTCAGCCTCAAACTCACATCACAGCAATCCTCCTGCCTCTGCCTCCCAAGTGCTGGGATTACAGGCGTGAGCCACCACGCCCTGCACTGTGGCATGTGGTACTGATTGCTGCTGGGCGTGAGTCTCCACACCCAGTATAGGTATGTGGTAACCGGGGATCGAACCCGGGTCCTTGCACTGGCAAGACAGGCGCCAGAACCACTGAGCTAACTCCCCGGCCCCTAAAGAATTCTTTAAAGGAGCCTTTCACTTTATTTCTGTTTAATTTTTTCCAAGCTGCTGTGCAGGATATTGCTTGCCCTTTTTTGTTTTCAATGGGATCCTTGTTGTATAGGAACACTGTTTTTGTGTGTTTATTTTGTATTCTGCAACTCTGGAAATTTATTAGTTCCAAAAGTGTTTTGATGGTGTTTGGGGGGTCAATATGGCTGGTTATGTTGTCAGGAAATATGGATAGTTTGACTATGTATATTTCTTTCAGTTCTCTTAAGAGATTGTTCTGGTTGAAATTTCGTACTGTGCATCTACTGAGATGGCCTTCTGATCTTGGTCCTTGTTTATGTTTATATGATACTTTACTTCAGTCATTCCTGAGATGAAGCCAACTTGGTCATGATGTATGATCTTTTCATGATTTGTTGCATTGTATTTGCCAATATGCTGTTGAGAATTTTTGCAACTATGTTCTTTAATGAGACTGGCCTGAACTGTTCTTTTTCAGTTCAGTTCTTACCTGGCTTTGCTATCATGGTGATGCTAGCTTCCAGAAATGAGTTCTGCAGTACTGTTTCCCTTTCATTTCACTGAAGAGTATTGCTATAAGATCTTCCTTGACATTTTCCTTGAGTTCTACAGTGCATATATCAGGTCCTGGGCTTTTCTTTCTTAGTAGTGTTTTTGTTACTGCCTGTATTGCAGCCAGTAATACTCTTTTTCAGAATATTTTATCTTCTTGGTTAAGGTTTGGTAATTCATTGTCTAGGAAGTTTTCTGCTTTGTTCACATTTTCCAGTTTATTGAAATAGAAGATTTTAATATCATTTCTTTAATTTGCATTTCAGTGATGTCTGTTATGACTTTGACTTTTCATTCCTGATTGCATATCATTGCAGATCCAATTCTTGATTCACTGATATTTTGCATTTTAAAAATTCATTTTACTAATCCTTTAGATATGCAAAATGATCACTGCCATCAGAGAGATATCTTGTATCTGTACATGATATATTTGAATCCTTTCCCCCATTTCTTTCTCCTCCCTTCAACACCTCCCCCTTCTTATAAACACCAGCTTTGTTTCCATTCGTTCTTTTCGCACTTCCTTTTCCTTTCCTTATCTCTGTTCCCTAGTATCTTCACCTTTGAACAATTTCTTCCTTTTTCACAGTATCCATTATACATTTTTGAACCTTATTTACACTTTGATTTTTTCACACCAAAGAGATAATCCAGTATTTACACATGTATGTCCAATTTATACTCCACTGAAGAGTACAGTCTCAAGGCGTACCTATTTAGCCATAAATGTTTCAAGTTTATCCTTCTTTATGGCGAAGTAGTACTCCATTGTATTAAAAAAAATCTTTTTTATCCACTCATCTGTCAATAGGTATTTGAATTGTAAATTTTCCAAGATCTAGCTATTACAAATTGTACCACTATAAACATTGGTGTGCATATATCTAGTGTGATGGTTTTAATTCTTCTGGGAAGATGCCTAGACCAGAATGACTAAGGCAAATGGGATTTATAACCCTATTTTTGAGGAATTTCCACAGTGGTTGCAACAGTCTATACTCCCACCAACTACCTGTATTTTTTGTTTTGTTTTGTTTTTTATGATCTAATCTATTTTCTTCCACTCTATTAACTTCAGATTTGGATTGCTCTTATTTTTCTAGAAACTGGAGGTGTATCATTAAGTGATTTATTAAAAACTGTTCCAGGGCCAGGGATTTACCTCTGTGGTTCTGGCTCCTGTCTTGCCACGGCAAGGGCTCAGGTTCTATTCTGCAGTAACCACATAACAATACTGGGTGTGGAGACTCAAGCCCAACAGCAATCAGTACCACATACCACAGTACAGGGTGTGGTAGCTCAAGCCTGTAATCCGAGCACTTTGGAGGCAGAGGCAGGAGGATTGCTGTGATGTGAGTTTGAAGCTGAGCTCAGGGCCAGCCTGAACTACAAAGTGAGACCCTATCTCAAAAAAAAAAAAAAAAAAAAAAGGTCCACTCTTTTGATGCATTCATTCACAGCCATAAACTCCCTCTTTAAACTGCTTTTGTTTTCTCTACAAGCTTTGGAATATTGTTCTTTTTTCTCACTTGATTCAAGGAACTTTGTTTACTCTCTGACTTTTTCTCTGATCCATTGACTATTTTGTAAGGTATTGTTTAAGCTCAGTGTATTTGTGTAACCTCATTGATTTCTTCGATGTTGATTTCTAGCATTGTTCTGTGATTTCATAGTAAACAGGGGATTATTTTGATGCTTTCATATTTATGCATACTTTATCACCTTAGATATAGTATATTTTGGAAAAAGTATACTGCTAAAAAAAAACTGCTCTGTGTTCTGAAGGAAGTCTGTAAATATCTGTTAATGTCATTTGTTCAACTATGATATTTCTTTGTTAATATTTTGTCTGGTTGACCTGTTGAGTGTTAAAGTTCCTGCCATGTTTTCACTGGTATCTGTGTGTCATTTTATATCTAGTATTTTTGTTATCTGAAGGTGGGTGTGCCACTAGTTAGTGCAGAGGGATTTAGAACATTACTTCTTCCTGTCGATTTGTTTCATTAGCAGTATGTAGTGGCCATCTTTGTCTCTTCTCACCAATTCGGATTTGAAGTCTGAAGATAGTCATTTCTGCTTGATTTCAAGCTCTATTTGCATTAGGGATCATGTTTCATCTTTTTGCTTTCAGTCTATGAGCTTTTGTATTGAAAATTTTTCAGTTCATTCTTTCTTTCTAGGTAAACATTCACTTTTTTCTCAATATATCCTTAAAGAAAAGCCATCTTAACTGACATTGATTTTTAACTCTACTTCCCTCATCTAATTGACCAAAATACCCCCAGGATTATAGCTTATAAACTCCCTTGTTCATTGTCTCCTCACTGGCAGAAATAGGGATAGTGTCCTAGTCTTTGACACAGGAGCTTATTTATATCTGTTACCAACTTATTTTACGTTCTTAGAGAGTCGAAGGCCATACATAAGTAAATAATTGTGGCTGTGTCCCAACTTTATTTATAGATACTCGAATTTGAATTGCTTATAATTTGTAGGTGTCACAAAATATTTTTCTTCTTTTGGTATTTTTTGAGCCATTTGATGTGAAAATCATCCTTGGCTCACATATTGTACAAAAACAGGTGGCAGACTACATTTGTTTCTGTGGGCTGAAGTTTGCCAACTCCTCTTCTAGGTGGTTAAATTTATTGGTTGAGGAAAATCTGCCTTAGCAATATAGTCCTGAATTCCTCCCGAACCATGTCTGTCACACCATTGCAAAGTTTTTAGTGATCTCAGCTTATGACTGATAACATACAATGTTTAATTTGTTGCCAATACCTTCTTTGATTCCAGAAATGTACCTACTCTCCTACTTTGTCTGTAGTCTGTAGTTCACAGAAGTAAATAAGAAGACATTTTAACATTCCCTCTTGTGAAACTGCTTGTCATTCTTTTGATGGTATACTGCAATATGATAGGAATAAAATTGGGAGATAAGGAAAATACAATGTTCTAACACTAGCCAGTGTTTCTCAAACTGTCTGATACTCCCATTTCCTCACCTGGTCATGATGAAGGGTATGAAATGGTCATACGATTATAATAGTAGAGATAAAATCATTGGTAAGGTTATAGTTGACTTGGTGTTTGCACTTTGTTTTCATTAAAATTGTTGTAGTTCATTGTGGTCAACTATAAAATTTTTATTCTATTTAACCATACCTCCTTTAACATAGTTAGTGTTTATAGTGTACTCAAGTACAAGTATCTGTGATTCTTACAGATAGCTTTAATTTTATTAGTTGGTTACTCTTTATTATCTTCACATTTTATGTCTGGCCAGGCTCCATATATACATTCATACATTGTTCTTGAAGTCTATACACACACAGGTGAAGGCCATTCATATGTTGACATATCACTTTTGGAGTCAATATATAGGGTAAGTGCACGTAAATTTCCTCCCAGCATTTTGCTTTCATTAATCAGTAGTCTATATGGCACAGACTTTCTATTTGCTTTGCTATATATCAGTTTCCAAAACAATTAAAATTTGTTTAACTCATAGATTCTAGGCAAATATATGATACACACACATATTCCCATATATTCACTTGACATGCATATTAAATGGAGTATAGCAAGGAAATTATAAATGTTTTAAGTATATGAAATAAAACATGGGATTACAAAGGAAATCTACTTTATTTAACTTTATTAAATTATAATTCTCTTCTTAGAACCTTAAATCTATGGTCCACGTTTCTTTAAAACAAAATAGAAAAAATTAACTAGTATCAAGAGGTACTATAACTAAGGAGTAAAAATTACTTTTGCATGATATAACATAAATGCAACCCTAACTTGAACTCTATAAAATATTTTATGTAAACTTTCAAATTGTAACAGAAACACTAGGTTTTTAAGCCTATTTTAGGTAACTTTCTTTTCTTTACACTAAGAAAAAAAAATTAATGAGCTTATACAATAAAAGAACTTTGCAGAAAACTACTTGAGTATCTTACAGAAAACTGACATGTGAGGAGGAAAGGAGCACTGATCAGTCTGGGGACATCAGCTTTTTCTTGTATGACCCATTGATTCAGGCCCAGATATTGGGCCTGAATTTGAAAATACTGAGAAACCTGACATCTGTGATCATAGATTCATGCCTGAATTTGGCAAACTAGGGCTAGGATTGAATCATAGTAGACTGGGGACATTGGGGGCACATTGGGGACCACTGTCTGGAACCCAGTTGAGCTGGGCAACACTCCAAGATATATCTTATTATGTAGGCCATAAATGTGACTACAGAAAACAGTGTTCTTTTTTTACTACTTACTAATTTCTTGAGATACATATTTCATTCCAAACTGCAAGGCAACTTTGTCCACTGAAAACTACATTGACTTTATTTATAAAATGCTATATCAACCACCAGCATAGAAATAAACTTTAATATCATATAAAATACCATGGGTAGTACAGTGGGAATATGCAGTAACAATGGAACTTTGAACCAGAGTTACGTAAACTTCATTTCCAGTTCTGTGCTGGCTACCCAATCTCGGCCAATATATGGCCATTGTTTGTAAAAATGAAAGGCATTATTGCAAACCAACCAACCAAAAATCTCATTGGCATACAACAGAAAATCTTGGTTCTTGCTCAAATATTTGCCTATAAACTGGGATAGATCTAATCTGAGTTACTTACCTGAACTTAGTTTCAGGAGCATAGCTCTATGTATATACTAATACCTGTCACCTTCCTTGACCAGCAGATACCTGAGACTTTTTTTTTTTTTGTCAGAACAAAAAGCAAAATTTCCAGGGTCCAAACTCAACCACACAACCATATCTCAGATTTTTGTTTTATTTTTTTATATAATATCTGCTATTATTCTGTTGGTCAAAGGAAGTCAGATGTCTGAGACAAAGTTAAAGCATGGAGAGATGTACACTTTCTAATGAGATGTTGTGGGGGGAAAGAAGAGTAACCTAATCTGCCAAAGACACAGCAGGTATTGCTAGTACCAAAGAGAATTGTTGTTATGTTAATATATAATATAAATGCTTAAATAGTTGCTGGCACAAACACATACTCAATAAATGTTTTGGGGGGCATACTTTCATGTAAAATACACAAAATTAAGTGTCATGTAGCTATAACATAAACATTTAGCAAATATGTCATTGGAATCAAACATTCATAGACTTTATTAAAAGGTCTGTATTGTTTCAACTATAGATGCCATGAGCAAGATTATATCACTTTTCAGATTGATTAGCCAACTCCTGAGTAGTCAGATTGGTTATTGGCTATACTCATCTAAATGTTAGAACACATGCAACGCATGATCCAATTCTACTCTCATTTTATAGATAATACATTAAGCTAGCATGGTGAGATGTCCAAGTCAAAGAAAGAGTTGAATTAATGGAAGATAGATAGATGAGTGATAGAGAAGTAGTTGAGTGGAAAAGCATGCAAAAACACAAACATACTTCTCTAAAATTTTAGTTAAGAACTCTTCCCACTCTATCACACAATCCCAGTACTGTTTCTATAGTTTTATGTAGTCTTTTATCATTTTTCCTGTCCTGCCTTCCATTAAACCATAAAATGAATTGTAAGAAGCTTTTAAGAGTTTTTAAAAACTATTTTCCCCCAACTATTTAAGAACAAAAAGATGTCTATACAATAGTCTAAAGTGCCAAAATGTAACTATTGATCCCTACAAAAGTCATCATTCATCCGCCTAAACTAATATTATTGAGTAATTGTCAAGATTGGGCCACAGAATAAAAAAAATTTCTGTTCTCTTGAGTATACATTCTGTGGGACAGATAGGCAATTATCAAATTACTGCATAGTATATTCTATAAACCCTAAACTACATTTCCAAAATCAAAAACTCTGAAAACCAAAATTTTTACCGCTTGTATTGTGATAAAACCTAGACTCAATCTCTGGGTTACTTATTTTTCTAAGGCTACTTAGAATCACTTTCAAGAACCTACTTAGAATGAAAATATATGTCTGCCACAGGGATAGTCATATATTTGTTTCTGAGGTAGTATCCCAGACTTCTTGAATAGGGGCAAAGAGGATGTTAAATAATTACAGTATGTAAACTGTATATAACCTTTACAAGAAAAAAGAAACAACTTTAATTCTAAAATATGTCGGGACCCAAAGAGACTGTAAAACTATGTAATCTGTAGGAATTATAAATACTGTGAATGGACATGAAGCACATACTGACGCAGTAATGGGGCCCAGGGGGAGGAGTATAAATGTTGAAGAATGAGGTTGTTTAACTAGAATAATGAGAGAAGTTTCTGGGAGCTTCTGACTGCTCAAGCAAAAAGAGTGTGTTGTTGTCCGGAAACAGATGGGGCTGACTGAGGAAGTGTTTCAGTCCTTAGAAGACCAAGGTCAAAAATCTAAACCAAGCACATTTGAAGAAAAATGATAGCCATTAAGATTGTGAGATTCCAGTTAATGGGGAAAGTGCTTGGATAGTGCCAGCAAGGAATTGGAAGCTCACATGTTCCAAGCAAAGATAAAACTTTTGATTTTCTCATAAATGTTTGAGGATTTTTTTTCACTCTGTAGGCCAAGTGAGCCTGGAACTCACAGCAATCCTCCTGCCTCTGCCTCCTGAATGCTTGGATTTCAGGCATGAGCTACCACACCCGGCACTGTTGTATGTGGTTACCAAGGATCAATCCCTCAATCCCAGGCCCTTGGGCTTTCAAGACGAGCAGTTGGAACCACTGGGCTAAATCCTCAGCCCAGTCTGAGGAATTTTTAAAGTCCAGTTTCTTTATATAAAGCATCACTTTGTGGTTCTGTGAATACTAAAATATCATTCACATGCTGCATAGATAATAAGCCATTGCACTAGAAATTATTAGGAAAAAACACATGGCTGTTATTCTTTAATACAGACGGTAATAGTGACCAATCATAAAAATACTTTTTTAATAAAACAGCATCCTAGGTCTCTAATAACCAAGCATTTTGTTTATTGCTAAGACCTAGCCATGTAGGTGTTATTATGCTTTTTTCTTTTTCTAATATTATGTAGGTTTAGAGCTGAAATTAAATTGGTGATTTTAATGCCTTCTGAGTCCTTCCACTCTGTAATCAAAGATGCTTCTCTTTTATCTGAGAAGAGACAAGGAAAGGAAAGATCCCAAACTTGGAATAACAACTAGTTTCTCAGGCTGAATCTGCCATGAGCTCACTATACTACTGATTGAGTTGCTTAGTCTCTCTGAATGCCAGTTTCCTATAGTGCAAAATATAGAAGTTAAACTGTATGATGTAGCTTGATATAGCTTTTTTAAAACCTGTTGTCATAAATTTAGTAAGTCAACACATCTAAAATTATGTGATTCTAAATGAGTCTTCATAAAAATTTTCCTTACATAGAAATCTAAATTAACATACAGAACAAGTGGTTATCAGTTCAAACCTGGTAAATTTATCCTTGTTTTCTCTTTAACAGGACCAAGTAAATAAATACCAGAAACCAAGAGCACAGAAAATATTTCTTCAGCAGTCCTAATACTCCATCAAACACAGAGGAATGACCACGTTGGCAGATGGCCACAGAGGATGTCAGCCATTTTGGGGAGGCAAGTAATGAAGTATATGTACCATGAGCTTTCTGTGATTAACTATGAAGAAACAATTGGAATGATATTGTGTATTAATGAGTAAGGTCTCTTTAACAGAGATTTAAATAGGATAACTATTTCTTTCTTTTTAGCACTGTTGCATGTCAGAAATTACAATTACATGCTTTGCCCTTGCCTGGGGTATTCTACTGAATGAGGTAATGTTAAATCCCTGATACAAACATGAGGATTTAATTAACAGGAACTGAGCACCTCTAGTTGAAAACAGAGTTCTTTGTATCTATGCACATATCATATAACTGAAAAGTAGTAAATATGTTTAAAGAATAAATTATTTATCTCACTTATCTTAGCATTATCTGTGGAACTTGTTTTTGTTTTATTGTTTCAATAATTCTAGCGTTTTCCCACATTTTCTCAATACAGTCTTTAATACTAGAGTCTCATAAAATAGAAGGTTGTGAAAGACCCTAAGATCTTGGAACACTTTAGCCATCAATGAATTTTCAGTCAGTTTCATGTCAGCTACAATTGCTTCTGGAAGGGTAGTTAGGCAAGGATTATGGACCACAGTTACATCTTTAAAATAAAAGTTTGCCTAGAAAGAAATTGGCCATATTTGAAAAGAAATAATAAGAAATCTATCATCTTTGCCAAATTCATGAAAAAGGCTTAAACAGAAAAAAAATAAAATATAAAGCCTTAAAAATATAACTCACTAAAATTGAATTTTAAAAGGATTTTGTAGATGCACAGAAATGTGGATATGCTCAGAATTTTTTAGTATTAATTCAACTCAAGCCTAAGGTCATTCAGTAATCATGACTGCTTTTTAAGTTGTACATAGAGGAATACTTCTGTAAGTAAAGGAGGCCATAAATGTTTTAAAAGCCCAGTGTGTAGCTTCACAGTTATTTTTCAGTACCTCAGATCAAAATTAATTCTTGCTTTTCTGTTGGAGAAATCTTGCGTAATTACCTTTAATTTATTCTGTAATAGTTTGGACACCAAGTCCTGATAACCAAAGAAAAAGCACCTGTGTTGCCCTCAGCTCCCAGTTGTAACAGTGCTATTATTATGCAGTGCCTGTACTTTATCAATCACCAAGAGGTTGGCTGCTTCTGACAGACACACCTAAGCTTTCTGACTGCTGTCAGTCTCTGCCTCTCTTTGTAAAGATCTTCAGAAAAGTACACTCTACTGTATCCATCAGCATCCATTTTAACGTAACAGTTCTCAGGAGCAGATATTCTCTACCTTTTATATGCTTTTATTAAATAACTTCTTTCTTCAGAATTACATTTTTAAACATTATTTAAACGTTTTCTTAGTTTCATATAACCACTTAACTGTTTCGTTTCATAGTGCATGGGACGGAACCCAGTGCCTTCCCCATAAACTACATTCCCAGCTTCCCTTCAGCCTCACACTCTGAACTGTTTTTGAGACAGTCTTACTAATTTGTCTAGGCTGGGCTTGAACTTATAACCCGACTGCCTCAGCCTCCCAGAATGTTGAGACTATGTGGCATGTCCCACTACACACAGCTTTAACAATTTTTTAAAACTACTAAAATTCGACCTCTTTTTAATTACTAGCACTAGTTTCCATACATCATGGTTCTCCAGATTTGCAAATTTCTTCAACATACTACCAATTTTATTTTTCTGACATTTCCTTTCCGATTCCTTCATATAGCATATCTTGTTTTTTAAACTACTGCAGCTATATCAGATATCTTTAATTTTTACTTCTTCCCCAGTACTAAGAATCTGACCTTGTTTTTTTTATTAATTTCATTCTATTTATAACTAGTCACTAATAAACCATAATATTTATGTTTCAAATATAAGGTCCTGTTTCATTTATTTCCCTTGGTTCATGGTTATTTGCAAGTAAGAAAGGCAGTTGGAACTGAGCAGGTGTGATGGATAAGTCTGGCATCCAAGAACAGCAATTTATAGAGCAGATTAAGACCAAATAATTGACCACTGTGCTGTTCACGAGCTGTGTGACCTTGTGCAAATTGATTCTTTCATTTCCAGTTTGTGTATCTTTAAATTTTCAATGCTAGTAGTAATGTAATTTTCAGGACTAAACTAATGTAAGTAAAATGTTTTGATTTTTAGGTATTACTGTGTATTTGCCAAGTGATTAAAAACAAGTTTCTTCATAGTAATTTTAGATTATCTAAAGAAGTAGGAATTTGTTCTATTTCATGTCTGTCTATTCTACAACTAGTAAATTTTGTTCAGATTTACTGGTTCGAACAAATTTTTAAAGTTTATGTTTAAAAATGTAAAAAAGCAAATTATGCAGAAATCATTAAAAAACCAATAATAGATGCTGAGTCTTGTAAAAAACTACGAACTTTCTATGTTTTGTGGGAAATCTTACAAATTCACTAAAATTTAAACTTTATATTAACCGATATTGGAGAAACATTCCATTAATAGGACAGTGATTTGCAGAAATCTTGAATTATATCTTTTACCTACACATTAATAAGATCTGTATTTAGTCTGATGAACTGATTATATATTTGCAGTAAAAATGGTAAACAGGCACTGTTCTCTGCATTAATTTCCTAGCCTGCTATAACAAGTCACTACAAACTTGTTGACTTAAGGGGCTGGGAATTTAGCTCAGTGGTTCTGGTGCCTGTCTTGCAAGTGCAAGGACCCAGGTTCAATTCCCTGGTTATCAATATACAGTGCCGGGTGTGGTGGCTCACACCTGTAATCCCAGCGCTCAGGAGGCAGAGGCAGGAGGATTGCTGTGATGTGAGTTGGAGGCTGAGCTCAGGGCCAGCCTGAATTACAAAGCGAGACCCTGTCTCAAAATAAAATAAAATAAAATTCCCTTTTCTTTCCTTCCTTATCCCCTCCCCTTCCGTTTTTCCTCATTTGCACATGTCCATCCTGCTTTCGAATATTTGTCCTGTTTTGATCTTTATTTATCCTTTGAGTTTCTCACATAAAAAAAATGCAATATTTAAACTTGTGTGGCTGATTTATTTCACCAGTGAAATAAATCCTTTATTTATCTTTCTTCATGGTAGAGTAGCACTCCGTTATAATAAGAAGTACCACGATTGGTTGGTTGGTTGATTTATTTATTTATTTATTTATTATTTATTGAGACAAGGTCTCACTTTTTAGTTCAGGCTGACCCTAAACTCATTATGTAGCTGAGGCTAGCCTCAAACTCACAGTAATCCTCCTGCTCCTGCCTCCCAAGTGCTGGGATTACAGGTGTGAGTGACCACACCTGGCTTTGTGGTATATGGTAGCAGGGATTAAACTCAGGATCTTGCACTTGCCAAGTAAACACCAGAATCACTGAGCTAAATCCCCGGCTCTTAATTTGTATTTCTTGATGCCAGTGAAGTTGAACATCTTTTTCATGTATTTTTTGTTGTCTGTACTTCTTTATCTGAGAAGTATCTATTCATTTCAGATGCCTGTTGTTGTGATTGGGGCTTTAAATTTTGTTCTAAACTTTTTAAAGTTCTTTATGTACTCCAGATGTTAGTCCTTGGTCGAAGAATAATAGCTGGTAAAAGTTTTTGCCATTGTAGGGGCTATCTCTTCATTCTGTCAGTGGTTTCTTTTGTTGTGTAAAAGTTTTTTAATTTGATGTGATCCCAGTTGTTGATTCTTTGTGATATTTCTATCTTCAAACAGATTGTTTCTGTTTGTAAATTTAGACCTTTTATCCATTTCAGTTTCAGTTTAGTGTATGGTGAGAAATATAGGTGTAGAATCAATCCTCAGTAATGAATTTTTCAGCAACTTTTTTTTTTAGCGGTGGTACTGGAGATCGAACTCAAGACTTTGTGCTTGCTAGGCAAGCACACCACTACTGAATTAAATCCCCAGCCTCTCAGTGACATTTATTTAATAGGTGATCTTTCTTCCAGTGAGGATGTCTGGTTCCCCTGTCACAAATAAGGTAGCTGAATGTGCCTATCCATTTAAAACCTCTGAGCTACCATTCAATACTAATGGACTATGTCTGTAAATCACTGTCACTCATTCCTTTTTGTATATTTATTCAGTCAGCTACTTGGAAACTTTTATGTAGTTGTGTATGGATATAAAAAACAGTAAGTTTGATAAACTTTCCAACATTGTGTCATGGAGGCAATTATATAGTCATGTGTTTGTATACATTTAGTTGTTATTTTGATTGCCATTTAAAAACTAATTGAATGTGTGTAATAGGAATTCCAGAATACTTAACTCTTTGGAAGAGAATTGTTTGTAATCAATGGACAAAGTATTTTCTTTTTCTGGGTCTCACAGAAGAAACTATGCAGTTATACATGGCAGCTATGTTGAGGAATGATTCTCTTTACTATTTGGTTTTCAGACAGAAGTCTTTGGAAGAATGTTCTTTGTTTCTTTTTTCTTTTTTCAAGCTATATATATTTTATTAGTGCAAGTTAACCTTACACGATGATGCCATTTATTTTAGAAGGTGGTGTTCTTTCTGTTTCATCAATTGACAAACATGATCATGGCCATCTACCCCACAAAAACACAAACATGGCTGGGCATGGTGGCTCACACTGGCAGAGGCAGGAGGACTGCTGGCACTCAGGAGGCAGAGGCAGGAGGACTGCTGTGAGTTCGAGGCTTGCCTGGGCTACAGTGTAAGTTCAAGACCAGCCTGCACTTGTACAAAGGAAGACCCTGTCTCAAAAGAACAAAAACAACAACAAAAACACACAGCCATCTGCTCTGAAACAAATTAAATTTGTGAGCCGAGGTACCACTGTACAACATATTGTATGATTACCATTACAGAGTAAGACAGAAATCCTAATGTTAGCTACTAGTGTTATTCCTTGCTGTATGGCTTCATTACTGAATAGAATTATGCTTTTTAAATCGTTTAAAATTATGAATGTTTATTATAATGTGTATTTGCATTATATGATGACATTTATTCAGAGTAGTTTGTACATATACATAACACACCTTAATTCTTTCCTGTCCCTTTCCCTCTCGTGCCTCCCTGCTTTGTGTTTGATGCCACCTTAGAGGAGAGAGTCCAGTTTCCTGGAAGAAAAAGTGCTGTGGTAGTAAAGCAGTATCTCTATAAGAGGTCAGTGTCATAAGCCCTGGAGGACAGGAGTCAAAGGATGTCAAAGTCCTCTAGAGAGTGAAGAGAAGGGAGTTCTTAAACTATTTTTGACTTCAGAGAGTCAGAGTGAAAATAGAAATATTTATTTCCTTTTTTCTCTTGTGTGTTTTCAAAGCACTTTCAGAACAGAAAAATAAATTCCTAAGTAAAACTGAGCTACCTTTATTTACTTTATTTCCTATAAGACAGAGTTCTCCTTTTTTTTCTTTTAGTGGATTTTTAGTAAGTCACTCCACTTTTAAAAATATCTTAGCTCTACAAAAGAATTCAACTGTTGTATGGTAAGAGACAAAGAAAGAAAACAAAATGAACATATCAGACAATACTACCAGTATATTCCCTCAGAATAATTTGTGTTGGGTTTTACTTTTGAATTAAAAAAGCAGTGTATACTCTTGGTTTTAAAACTAAGAAACAAATAACAAAGAAAAATGCAGAATAAAAAGAAAAATTTGATCATTATTTCCAGTTCCCTTAGATAATCTTAACTTACACCTGTCATTTCAGAAGTCTATCCACATACAAGTGCAAGTCTATGATACACAAGTATACACTTGCATATATCTTTTATATGAAGGCAGCTGACCCAGTGTTGTTTTTATTATTTTTTTTTTATTTTTATTTTTTGAGACAGGGTCTCCTTTTGGCAGCTCAGCTGGCCCTGAGCTCAGCCTTGAACTCACAGCAATCCTCCTGCCTCTGCCTGCCAAATGCTGGGATTATAGGTGTAAGCCATCATGCCCAGCACTGTAGTGTGTGGTTCTGACTGCTTTTGGGCTTGAGGAGTCTCCACACCCAGCATTGTTATACGTGGTTACCAGGCTGGAGCCATGGCCTTGCATTTGCAAGGCAGGCGCCAGAACCACTGAGCTAAATCCCTGGCCCTGATCCAGTGTTTTTTCCTACAGGCCTTTCTACTGTTTGTTTTTAATTTATGATTTCTCCAAGCTGATTACATAATAAATGTGCCTTTTTTTCATACATTTCTGATATTCTTCTATGGTTTAATATGCCTGTCAACTTTATTTATGATAGTTTCTTTTTTTTTTCCCACACTGAATTTTAAATTTTTGTTTAGTAAAATTATCAGTGTTTTTTATATGATTTATGGAGTTTATTTATATCCAAGATTATGAAATATATAACACCATTTTTTCTCCAACCTGATGGCTTAATTGTTTTATATTTAGAACTTTAAATTATTTGAAACCATGAATGCTGTTACCTTCCCTGGTTGAAGATGCAATCTTTATCACATATTAAAATGTTTTGCATATTACAATTGGCTAATAGGAATTTTCTGCTTGTCTATCCCTTCTCCAAATTAAATGGCTTTAATTTCTATATCTTTAAAACATATTTAGGACTGGTAATTTAGCTCAGAGGTTCCAGCACCCACCTTGAAAGTAAGCGCAAAGTCACGAGTTCAATCTCTGATATCAAAAATAAATAAATATATAAAATTTTAAAATAAAGTAGGCTTGAAATCTAAAGGGCTGGTTAACCCTTCTAATTCTGTCATTTCTCAAAACATTTCTACATTGTAATACTTCTTAGGAGATTATAACTTACTTTTTAGCAGATGACTTTAGTACTTTACTGTAATCGACCTTGGTCTCAGGCTCTTGTCCGGCTACCAGCACCTAGTCCCGAGCCCCACACTGAGCTGCCACCAGTAGCTTACTCTCCCGCCAGCCTTGCTCTGGGACTTAGACCTGCTACTTTGTTCCTCCCTAACCCTGTGGCAAATGAGAAGGAATGACAGAGACACAGAGTCATCTTAACAGCCGTTACCTCTAGTAGTCAGAGGAGGCCTGAGCCTTTGGCTCACCTCACTTTATTCACCCAAACACAGGTGAGAGCAATCAAGGTAACAAGATTCGCGTGCTTGCCAGTATCCACTAGCACGTTCTCTGGTGAACAGCTGAACCTCAGCTATCTTAACTTAATTTTCCCCTAACAAAGTCATCCTTGACTGCAGCTTTTCTCCTGTGTACTCACAGAGGAAGCTGATGGGACTATCGTTTTACTCTGGTCTTCGACAATTTAGTATCTTTAAGATTCTCCAAAAAAAAAAAAAAAAAAAATCTGTTTTTACTGTGACTAGAATCTAATAAAAATAATAGATGAACTTTGGCAGAACTAACATTAATAAAGCATTGATTATATCTATTTTTAAAACAATGTACATGTCATATTTGGTTTCATTCATTCATAATTAAATTTTTTTATTTTTTCATATTAATTTGATTTGTTTCTATTTTTTATTCTGGAATTAGATAGCTTAAGTGTGGGAGAGCCATCAGATTTCATACACCAATTTTATACCTACCCATCTTTCTAAATAATTCTTTTTCTTTCTTCTGCACCTTCCCTGTTGCTCTTTCCATTGATTTTCATGGCTTTACTAAGAATACATTCTTATCATTATTGAAGTAAGGATAAAATTGCCTCTTCCTTTCTAATGTCTACATTATCCACTTTCCCTTAGGTACGTAAGTGATATATACAGGACAATATTAAATGTGATCATTTTTACCTTTTGATCTGATATATCTTTTTCCCACCACAGATAAAATTGTTAGCATTCCAACTCTTCCAACTCTCAGTAAGAGAAATGGATATTTGCAAATGATAAAGTTCTTACAAAGAAAAAAATTTGAAATAAAACTATGAATAATTGAATTCCTAGATATGTATGAAGTATGTAAACTTATGACAGAATTGTGTCTTTTCTGTGATGACTTTTGACTCCTTTTCATTGCTCTTTAGCAACTTAACATGATGGACCTAGATATACTTTTCTTTAAGTATTTCCTATTTGACACTGACTAAGCTTTTTGGATCCAAAATTAAAATATCTAACCTAGTATGCGGAATTTTTCTATATTTCTCCTTTCCCGTTTTATCTCACTTTCCTCGTCCTAGAACTTCACTTGTATATGATAGACTATTAATGTTGTCCCATGAGTTTGAGTCATTAGGGCCCTTTTCCATTTCCCTAATATTTTTTTGTTATTTAGAAATTTCTCTCTAGGCTATTTGTCACTCTTAATGTGCTGTTAATTCTATTCAGTGAAATTTTCATTTTTATAGTACATTTTCATTTCTATAATTTCCATTTGATTCTTTTGAAAAGATTTATTTTGACAAAATATACATAGCAATTATGATGAATTATGCATAGCATACAATACACCATATTAAAAATCTTCACTGTACTTGATTTTTTATGGTCTGTATTTCTCCTGAAATTCCTTATTTGTGCTTTTATTGTGATGATACTTTCCTTTATAATCTTGATTATGGCTGCTTTAAAATATATACCTAGGTCATCCCAGAAACTTCTCTTGCCCCTCTTTGATAAATTTAGAATCACTTTTATCTATTTCTTCAATCCTCTAGGAAATACGTACTGGGTATAGATGATAGACTCCACTGTAGAGTACCGACTTTTTTCTACTAGTGAAACCACTGGCAGTTTGCCTTTAACTACTGCAGGGATATTTTTTACATTTTGTTAAAACAAATCTGTTTTGATTTTATCCTTAATCCTAGACTGTTTTCCCTATTGCAGGGATATTATCTTTATGCCTAAGACATGGTCCTTCAAGGATCTCTGTAAAAAGCCCGAGGTTTTATCAAACTGCTTTTATTTGATAGGATTCAAACTCTAATTTCTCTTGTCTTGCAACGGGCAGCAGTAGGAATTCCTATTTTAGCTTTCCAGCTGTTATTTCAGAGTTCTTCCTCTTCCCCTTTGCTTACAACCAGGATCTAGCCTGAAGGATGTTTACATGCAAATTTTGTAACCGTCCCTCTGCTTTTTTCTGTCCTGTCATCCCCTCTCTATCCTCAGTTTTCAGCTGTTCTGTCAGTCCTGAATTCTGGATTCTGACAGCTCAGTCCAGTAGGAGTGTAGCTTCCTGCTCAGGTTTTAGCTACTCTTAGAGGGTTTTTTTTGTGTGTTTTTTTTAATCTTAAGAGAAAACCATATAAATATAGAGTTCCCCTGTGATTTTCTGACCTTTCAAGGGTCAAATCCTCCCTCTTCCCATTTCTACCTACTTTTGGTCACTCTCGAGTGTGGCCCCAAATAGCTCCTTTTACATCTCTTTTTAGTAATTTGCCAAAGTTTTTCACTGATGTTAATAGGAGAGTTAATGTGATCCAATTACTCTGTGATTACCGGAAGTAGAATTCCTGCGTCTGCTAGCATTCATATTTACCCGTTCACTTCATTATCTCGCATCCATGCATATCATTTCACTTTTGATCAGTGTAGCCACTTAGATACAGGTGTGACTCCTGACTTTGTTGTTTGTTACTGTGTTACTTGTTTTTTACTGTGCTACTTCAAACATTATCAATGACACCATATATAAAATAGAAATGAACATATGCACTTCAGTTTTTGACATTAAATGTGAAATACATGTAAAGCGTAGGCACTGGTCTAGAACTTAGTTGACAATGACAAATGTTACTACCTTTTATTACTGTAATTATTCAATGTGGTTGAAAGATAAAGTGTTACTATACAGGATGATTTATCCAAGATCTAATTCTAGGTAACCTCGGTAGAAATTAATTAAATCAGTTCTACAAGATAAGTTTATGCCTCCCAGAATCTGCCATTTCAATGTTTTCTCATGTGAAACTACTTAACTGTAATTTAGAAAGGAACAGCAAAAAAAAGATTCTTCACAGTGCGGCTGTATCAGTCAGCTTTCCCTGCCACCAGGACACAACAGTACACGTAAAGTAGGTGAGGTTTAACTTGCGTCATAAGACCCAGTTTATGGTCAGCAGGCTTCAAGACAGAAACATCATGGAGAAAGTTCCTGGTGGAGAAGGCTGCTCACCTTGCAGCATCCAGGAAGCAGGGAGTTTAGGGAGGAACCAGAGAAGAGAGGACACCCTCCCACGTCGTGCATGTGCCCAGTGACCTTCCTGCAGCTGAGCTGCCCCTCCTGGGAGCACATTAAGCTGTGGCTCATCAGTCAGTCCTCCACTGATGAGCATTCAGCCCGGTGATACAATCTTCTTTCCTAAACCTGATGCCTGAACACATGTGACTTGGAGGGGGGCACCTTAGGTACACCATAGCAGAACATTCCCCCGTGGTTAGAGCAGTGTCCTTTTCTCTTTGGGTTGCACTTAAAAGCCAGCCAGAAGATACTGTTGTAGTGTTTTTAGTTTTTTGTATCAAAGAAAGTAACTAAGAAATGTATGTTTTTAAGCCAGATAGAATGTTCTGTGAAAAAGCTCAGGCTCAGTAAAATGAATAGCATCTTTGTGTAGAGTTGATAGAATGTTATAAAAAATACCACTATGTAATGAGCTATTTTATTATCACTTTCCTTGTGACTCAGTAATGAGTGAGTTGTGATCTGGTCTAATGGGTAATTTCTGAAATTGGTTATTGAAAGGACTCTTTAAAGAAATACTTTGTATCGGTGTCTGACCTGGCTTCTAGAATGATGTTAGGAATGTATGTGTCTGTGTGGTTTTGTGTCATATTTAAATAATACATTGGGTGTTGTGTGTGAAAGCAATTCAATGCTGAATTTAAAAAGGGAAATTGTTGAGGTTGCCTCAACTCTCTCTCTCTCTCTCTCCCTCTCTCTCTCTCCCTCTCTCTCTTTCTCTCTGGTAAGATTATCACAGTTGCTATTCATGTTTGCACCTGTTCAAATAGAAACTCATCAATCATGTAAACTCAGGACCAGATTCTGATCTCTTGTGCATACCATAAACTGCTGCCTCTTTGCCACGAAAAGAAAAAACTCAGTACATCTGAAATTACATTCTGTCCTTTCTTTTCAGACTTATTTTATTTTTATCTAATTGAGAGGCAAAATGCAACCTTAGATGAGGAAATAAAATGATTCCTATCAAGACTTGGTTTCTTTTTTATGTAAAATTTGAATAGAATCAGTGGTACTGTATTTCTGAAATCAGGCTTCTAAACTGCTATTTTTTCATCTGCTGTAACAGTTTAGGTTAGAAATCATGATTCTAAGCTAGGCAGGATGGTGCATGCATGCCTGTAGTCCCTGCACTCTAGAAAAAAATTATTTATACTTTTTAAAGTGGAATCTTTTATCCTCTTGCAGTCACGTAACCTAACATGGATGGTAGGAGACCATATTATCTAAGATTAAAATGTATGGAAAGCAAGTAAAGCCTATTTACTTTGAATGTAAAATGTATATATTTTATTTTTTCCGTATAAATTTAACAGTTTTATTTGAAATTATCAATAAAATAATTTTAAATCATAAATTTATCACCTTATGTGCTTTAAAATTCTAATTGTTAGAAGGCTCGACAATAAAATTTTTATGTAAATGTTCTTTCACCTTAGGAAAACTAGTTCGATTTATGCATACTGTTATTTATTTTCAATGTTTATTAAAAACTTGTTAATAGGGGCCAGGGAGTTAGCTCAGTGGTTCCGGCGCCTGTCTCGCAAGCGCAAGGACCCGGTTCGATTCCCCGGTAACCACATAACAATACTGGGTGTGGAGACCCACACCCAGCAGCAACCAGTACCACATACCACAGTGCCAGGCGTGGTGGCTCACGCCTGTAATCCCAGCACTCTCGGGAGGCAGAGGCAGGAGGATTGTGATGTGAGTTTGAGGCTGAGCTCAGGGCCAGCCTGAACCACAAAGCGAGACCCTGTCTCAAAAAACCTAAAAAAAAAAAAAAAAAAAAAAAACTTGTTAATAGGAAAGTACTAGATGAGTCATTTTTAGGAGGTACAAAGAGGTGAATCATGTACTACCTAGCCTCAAAGAAATGTGTAGTTTAATAGAACAAAAGCACTTATATTACACATGGATTTGTACAAGATAGGGAAACTTTCAGAGTATAGTTTTCAGTATATTCTAGCGAAGAATGTTTTATGTGGTACTTTTAAGCTATATTTTAAAGTTACTGGTGATTTTTAAGAGAACTTACCATACTGCCTGGAACATACTAAGTACCTCATAAGTGTGGAAAGACTAAGTGAACATTCTTTTTCATGCCTGGGATTGAAAGATAGGGTAGATGTAGTGTGATTCTCTATAGATGTTAACTATCTCTGTGGCTAAATCTGCCATTTTAGAATTGTACCACTTTTATTTAGGATCTACCATTTTTATAATCTCAGTTTCTGAACTTGTATTTCTTTGTCTGCTATAATAGTTTATTTGAGAAAACAAGAATATAAGCTGAGCGTAATAGTACATACATTCCTGTGGCCCCAGCACTCTGGAGTGTTCGCCAGCCCCAGGCCAGGCTGGGCTCCATGGTGAGTTCAAGGCCAGAAAGCCTGACCTGGTCTCAGAAAACAGAATAACTATAAGGTCACAGTTTCTTTTTTTATTATTTTACTAAGAAAGAATGGGTGAAATGAAAATACTTCGTTAATAGTTCAACTTGAACATTGACTTGGCATATGTATAAGTACTCAAATTTTTAGTAAAATTGGAAATGGATAGGATTTCATTCAAACTACAGTATTTGATTTTTAAAAAAATAAAGGAAGAATTATGGAATTATTAAGCTTTCATCTTTGCATTTGAGTACTATGTCTATGAAGATTAAGAAAATTAAGGACTTAGGAATTTTTATGTACTCTTTCACTCATTTGTTTATTGAGTGATCAGATATTTACCGAATATCCGCTATTTGCCAGGCATTGTGGTAGGCACTGGTGATATAGCAATGAAAGACAGGCAAAAGCCCTTGCTTTAATAAGTTCACATTTGTGCACAATAGTGTACTGTTTTTTACACATGCACATGTTTGTGTATTAAAACTGTGGTTTGTGAACACAGTTCATACCAGAAATATGCTTGTAATCCAGAGCACACACATACACCACACACACACACACACACACACACATATATATATCAAACCAATTTTCTCAAGAAGTAATCAAAACTCAGATGATTTGTTCCACAACCCAAAAAATATTCATATAAAAATGATACAAAACCATAATGCAAAACAATACAGAAAATACAAAATGTAAAGAAAAAATAGCTAACATACACTTATCTTTGGAAACTTTCATGATTAGTGTGAGAAATACCAGAGAGAGACAGGTTATTGTATAGACTGACTCATTATCACTGATATCATCACTGCTATCTTTTGACTCAATAGAATCTTGTTTCTCTTCCTTGCAAATTTAAGAAGGAATTTATCCAGTGGCACTTGCATTTGCCTTCTTGTAAGGATTTCATGGAAATTTGACACTGCATTGTCATTTGACAGATTCGTCACTCACTGCTAAGGCCTTATTTGGGGGATGCTTTTCCAAAACATTTTGCCTTGTTTTGTACATTTGACACATCTCCTTAATCTCACTTGAACTGAGGAATTCCTCTGCCTTTTTCTCCTCCTCCTCTGCAGATAATAGCTCCTGCATAACCTCTTGATGTTAGGAGATGATCACCTAAAATCCCACAGAAAGAGAGAACCATTGGCTGAGTGGTGATCATGTGGCATTCGGCCTCACATACTACTTGCATTGCAACACACTACTCATTTATCAACTTGAATTTTGTCAGAAATATTTGCTCATCTTGCAGAACATTTGTGGAACAAGTTACTTGCAATCCAGGGTTTTACCATTTTCTTTAGTATTTTCCACTAATGAAAGCTTGTGTCCTCCACATCTTGGTTACTGCCAGTGGTGGTACAAGTAAACATGGGCAGCACATTTCTTTTTAGGTTTTTTGAGACAGGGTCTCGCTTTGTGGTTCAGGCTGGCCCTGAGCTCAGCCTCAAACTCACATCACAATCCTCCTGCCTCTGCCTCCCGAGTGCTGGGATTACAGGCG
>PVIR01008499.1:0-56589 GCA_004026965.1 Petromus typicus
TTTTTATTATACATGGATCTTGCTTTTGGAAGAAAAGTAGTAAACTGAGCAGACACCAGAAAACTTGCTTTTCAGTGCTACTGCTAAATTTGAATGAGTGTATTAAAATATATAATATTCTTAAAATATGCCATCACAGACCAGGCACCATAGAAAATCTCATTCTTTAATGTTTCTACCTACTATCAGTATAATTTAATAAATTAATCATTAAATGAACCTAATCAGTTAGCAAATGGTATATTCAAAAGCCAATGTCTCTTCCCTCTTCACAAAAAGTTGTAGCTTCTTCAGAAGCCTGGACTCTGGTTTGCTCTTCTTCTATGTGAGGACTTCCAGTGTTTAGTCTTCCTTACATTTGGTTTGTTATCCCCATCAACCCTTACCTCCTGCAGATCTCCAACAAGCTAAGGCCCCTCCATACCCACCTCTCTTAGACATCATTTGTTGAAACTTGGCCCAGAGCCATCAAGAATGCCTTAACTCTTTGAGAAATGCCTCATCAACTGTCTAACTTCTATATGTCTTGCAATTATTACTTAGTTTTGGAAATACCTACAGACAGAACACTGCAAAAACAGCGCAAGTGCTTTCAGCATGATGACACCTCAGTCGTGTAACTCATTACCCACCGAAACTATCAATAGCATACAAAGACTGACTGTCTGGATTTCACCGCTACTTTTGCACCTGCCATGTACCTTCTGAAACCAATTCTCACAATTTCAACCATTTAGGATATATGCATTTCAGTGGAGAATACACTGGCTTATTTTTATTAAACTCGTCTACTCAAAGAAGTGGTGCACTGTTTTCAAACTGCTGACACTGATGACGGTTATTGCACCATACACTAGATGTTTTACGTACATCATTCAGTCCTCACATCAACCCTATGGAGTTGATGCATTTTGTGATTATCTCAATGCTACAGATAAAGACAGCGAAGCTTATAGTGATTATGAAACTTGCCCATCGGCACATAAATAATAACTCAAGTCAAAATTTACAGCAGGCTGAATAAGGAGCCAGAGCTTTTCGCAACTTCTAATAGCAACAACAGAAATCTTTCTTGCCACATTGGGGATATTTAGAAATGCATAAAGCAATTTCTGGTGAGAGCAGTAACTGAGGAACACTGAAGACTTTAGAGTGCAAGGAGGCAAAGACACTAAACGTCTCGTAACACACAGTAAGAAAAGAGCCATCTTGCTCAACACAGCCTCATGCACCACTGACACAGAGCAGGATCACTAAGCTGTCTACTTTGCATCCCTAAATAAAACTGCAGAGATAAAAATAGACTACGGGATGAATGAAACAAGATCTACACAAATCAATGAAAAATATATGGATTTATTGGAACAATATTGCTAATTAAAAGAATAAGATCATTACTAACTGTCTAATTTGATTCTCAAATACCTTTCAACTTAGAAAGTTCTTGTTCTTTTTCTTGCTGAAGCTGTAAGTATTTCTGCTTGTGGTCATTGAAGGTTCTGCTGAAGTCTTCCCCTTGTTTGCGATGTTCTTCTTCCAAGTCACTGTGTTGTTTCTTCAGCTCCTCATGTTGACTCTGAAAGATGAAGAGGAAGAGAGAAGTAAGTAAGACTCTGTTTCTCAGCAGCGTAGACTATTTCCAAGAAGGTAAGAGGAAATGAAAAGATCATGTTCATTTTCACAGGATGCCCTCCATTCGCAAAGCTTCCTTCCATGTCTGTGTTTTAAATAAATATGAAAATAACTTTCCTCTTTATTTTTAATATTTATGTTAACAATAAGGAGTTAGCATGAAAAAAGGGGTGATTTGGGAAAATTCACAGAGATTAGAATTACTGGGGAAACAAGGTAAAGCTAATGGCAAAACTGTCTTCCACGAGCATTATGGAATTTCTTTTTCAACCTGATGCCTTCACCAATATAGAGTGGTTCCTTGGTATTTTGGGGGGATTGACTGTAGGACATCCTATAGATATGCAAAATTTGCAGATACTCAACTTTCTTAATGTCATAATAATTTTATTTGGCATCTGTATACCTTCTCCTTGGCTTTAAATCATTTCTAAATTGTTTATAACACCTCATATAATGTCCTACTATATAAATTGGTCTATTCTATTGTTCAGGAAATAATGACTGCAAAAAAGACTAAGTTCAGTACAAATACTCCCTACTCCCCAATTACTTTTGAAATATAGAGGCTGGTTAAATACACAGATGCAAACCCAGTAGATATAAAAAAACAACTCTATAATTCTTCTTAGGTTTTCAGCTTTTGACCTGACTATCACAAGCTACCTAAACTCTGCAGTCTCCAAATATGAATATTAAAAAAATGGTCTACTTTAAGTCGTGTACTGCACTCTTGCTAGTAAGAAAGGTTCTAGTTTCAATTAAAAGCCTTGCTCTACCCATACAGGAACAAAAGGGAAATGCCAGATGAAAAGCTGGGGGGCTTCGGGGGTGGACAGCGGTCTGATTTGCATGCTAAGTGGAAAGGCCTGCTGCTCATCTCTTCTAGCCTGACAGAAACAATGACTTGCTCTCTTTCTTATTTTTGGATTTCCTGTCATACAGTAATGAGTTCTACTCAAGGACTAAGGAAGGAGAATCTTCATATAAAAAACTGCATATTTGTGGTAGGTAAAAGTACATTTATTAAAGATTGCTAACACAAAGGAGACACTTTAATGGTTCTATAGCTTCTGATCTGTGTAAGGGAAAAGAAAACGCCCATGGAAAACTACTATGAGAAACTATAGAAACAAAGAAAATTTTAAAGATTAAAAAGAACAGTAAAAAACATAGATAAACAGAGTAAGGCATAAAAGAAAATGGGAAACAATATTAAATATGGTCTCTGTAATTGGGTAATTAATATATTGAGACATTACAACTATCAGTAGTTTTTTAGTCAATATATCATAACACAGCAAAAATCAACTCTCTATAAACGCTCTTCAGTTACTTCAAAAACCATTAGTCAGTTCAAATATTAGCTAAACCTTTATTCCATTCATAACGAATAATGTAAATTACTCACTTTTAACATCTGATGCTGGACATTCAATGCACTGTATCTGCTATTGGAGTCTTGCTGTAAATTGAAAAGAAAAGTCAACAAAGAAGATTAATCTGGTTCTCTTGCTAAAGACAGGTTCAAGTTCCTAATAAAAGATATCCATCTATTTCACTCACGTAAGCTAAAGTGAATTCTATGCTTGAACGAGACTATCTCCGGGGCCCTCTCTTTATTTAACAGCAGAAATAAAGGTGCAAGATTCTCACAGTTTTGCCACATTTCACTGGTGAAAATGTAGGATGTGGAATCATAAAATGAGAGCTTCGCAGGGCCCTTGGAGATATCTGTTCTTCCTTCCGTATTTTGGGAACTCAGGCTCACACACAGGGAGAAATCCAGAGATACACACTCATGGTAAAGAAGAGAAGCGATGCATCAGCAAGGACCAGACCTCAGAAGTGCTACAGGACTTACGGGAGGGAAGAGAAAAAGTATCTTCCTCCCTCAACTCAGGGCGCAAGAAGTTCTACACATAGATTTCACCACCATGCAACACTAACTTACAGAGTAAGTCATGAGTCACTGAGAAGGGGAGAAGCATGCTTTCAAGGCCAGCACTTTATTTAGCAGCGGAGATAGGAGTGGACCCTGAGCCTAGAGATGACTCCACATACTAATGCTCTCTCTCAGGAGTCCACCGCAGTGCCTGCACTAGTAACCTGTACAGTGCCATGGGCACAAAGCACAGCAGACACCTGTAGTGTCCCCTCTCCTGTCACTGGGTTGATTTGCCCTGTATAGCACTCCTGTTTTTCTCAGTCCTATCAACAAAAGCATGCACTTGTGTACTTTTTCGTATTTTCACAACTTCTAAAATAAACTGTATTTTTGTTTTATCATTTTGCTTTACCTCTTTATAACTAATTTATAAAGTAATTATGTTATAAAATATGGTGCTTTTGTTTTTTCAAAATGGATTATATGCTTTTATTTTTAAGTTTACTCACACAATTTAAGTATACATAATGATCACATTTATCATTCTGCATCTGTAAATGATACATTTCCATTCTTAATTTCTTCTGATCTTCCTCTCTTCCTTCTCATCCCTCTTCACCTTATTTACAAAAGCTTTGTTTCCACTTCACCTTTTTTTCTTTTCCCTTTCTACCTTTCCTTCTTGCCCTCCCCTGAGTACCTTCCCATTTGGAGAGAATTCAAAGTTGACTACCTTCCAGGCAATTCAAAAACCTGTTTCTCATTTTCACTATCCCAGAACACAAATGTTTTATTCAATGATTGCTACTCATTTTTCTTAGAAGACTCTTGCTTTTCTGTAGTTCATGTGGACTTTAAATATATTTCCGAATGCCAATTATCATTCCTGCAATTCCTGTACAGATGTTTCCACGTGCTTCGTCTCGGTGAGATCCTGTTAAAATGATATGCTTGCAAGGGAAACAAAGTAGTCGTCCCATGGGAAAGAGAGACTATAAATGCATCAATTGGTGAATAACAATAAATTTCCTCTTTGCTGTTAATCACTGATATTATTCCCAAGTTATTATTATCATCAATAATGTGATACATAAGGTAGGTTTTAAAAGAACAATGTTAAGACCTTCTTTGTAGGAAAAAAAGGTATGTCCCTCTTAGAATCCTAGTGATCAGTGAATAAAGATTTTATAATTACATTTCCTTCTCCTTCAAGTTCAATAAAAAGAAATTAAGAGGAAGAGAAAAAAACTTACCCTCCCTTTATTTAGCGTTTCTTGTGCTTCTAACTTATAAACAAGGAAATCTAGAAAAAACAAAATGAAGACCATTGAAGGCAGGTAAATTCATCGTAGAATTTTTAAACATTTAGAAGGGTAAAAATAAGTTTTATCCAAACTTACAAAATATATTTTCAGTTTGAATCAATCTAATTGGTGATTTGTATACTTTATTTTGCCTCTCCCTGCTTTATAAAGAGTTGAAGAAAATATGTCATCCTCCTTTATACCTTATAGCTGTAAATCCTGCATCAACAAAATCCATGTTATACCCAACTGATTAAAAGTGAATTCAGAATATCTCTATGACTGATTACTTGACACTAAGGAGTAGAAAAATGGAGCACATCTCAAGACGAGGATAATTTTCAGCTCCTGGACAGAAGCACATCAAACTCCTTCCGGGCCTGAAACCAGCCGTAGAAATCCCAGTATCTCCAATGTTCTGAAAACTGTGTATCCACTAGATGGCTCTGTGTAATCACTCTGCATTTGAACATGAGGAAAATTTCAATCCTCTCAATGCACTGTAATTCTGTTAACTTTTATTCCACATACAGGCACAGGCCAAGCACCGTAGTCAATACTGACCTCCCCTCTTCCACTTGACAAAGCAATTCAGACAGAATATGTTGCTTAAACTTCAAGACAGGTAACAAAACATGGATAAATAAAAACAAGAATGCAAGTAACTTCAAATCATGAGTTAGTGAAAGTCTACATTTAAAAAAATTTTCTTTGGGCCAAGGATTTAGCTCAGTGGTTCTGGCGCCTGCTTTGCAAGCACAAGGACTCAGGTTCTATCCCCAATAAACATATACAGCAATGCCAGGCATGGAGACTCACACTCACCAGCAATCAGTACCACACAGCACAGTGCCGGGAGTAAATTTTTTGTATATATATATATATATATGTATGTATGTCAATAGCATTGCCGAGCCCCTTCTTCCAATACTCAAACTGAACTCATTGCATTAAAAGCTCTTAAGAAACTAAAGTCAGTTTTAAGTAAAATATACCAAATAATGGGATCAATTCTTTATAAACACGTACCTATCTACATGTGTATTATAAGTGCCATATGCTGAATGACACATGTTGTTCTCACATCTGTGGATAGAATTTCCAGGTGTTAATAATATACCTATGCATATTCACTTAAACTTATTTTTCCTGAAATAACATGCAGGACTGATACCTGGATCACCTCACACTGACACAAACACAATGAAAGATTCTAAAGGAAATCTTGAGGAGGAATTATTGCACAACATCTAATACATTTCCTGACATCTCTTTTTTTGTGCACCTGTAATCCTGGCTTCAAATGATGCACTACATCGCTAAGCAAAAAATGTCATAAATCAAGTACATGATGTTTCAAAGAACAGGGTGAGAAAACCACAGACCACAAATTACATTATTTACTTACCTTCCTTTGCTTTCTTATGTTCGAGCCTTTCCTTTTGTAAAGACTTCTCTAATCTTGATCTGTGTTCATACACAACTGGAAAAGGAAAATTAAAGTTTGTCTTCAAGGAATTAGAAATTCTAAATTCAAATTAACAACAATTTTCAAAACAGGAAGAAAGCAAATAAGCGATTAATATACAATTAAGCAGATGTATTAAAAGTTCCACATTCTAGATAGTAGCCCTTTATCTGAGGAACAGCTGGTAAAGATTTCTTCCTACATTGTTGGTTGCCTTTTTGCACTGTTGGTGGTTTCCTTTGCTGTGCAGAAGCTTTTTAAAAGAATGAGGTCCCATTTGTTGATTTCCTCAGTCAATTCCTGTGCTATACAAGTTTTGTTCATGAAGTCTTTCCCTAAGCCAATGTCTTCGAGAGTTTTACCTAACCTGTTTTGCAGTAGGTTTAGAGTGTCTGTTTTAATATTTAGGTCTCTTATCCACTTTGAATTTAGCTTGGCACACGGTGAAAGAGTTAGATCTAGTTTTAGTCTTTGGCAAGTTAAAGCCCAGTTTTTCCAGCACCATTTGTTAAAGAGGCTATCTTTCTTCCATTGAGGATTTTTGGCTCCTTTGTCAAAGATGAGGTGGCTCAGTGTATCTGGCGTAGTTTCTGGATCTTCTAGTCTACTCCATTGATCCTCAGGTCTGTTACTTTGCCAGTACCACGCAGTTTTTTATCACAGTGGCTTTATAGTATAGTTTCAGGTTCGGAGTTGTGATATCCCCCACCATGTCCCTGTTGCTTAGAATTGCTTTGGCTCTTCTAGGTCTTTTGTGGTTCCAGATGAAAGTTTGAATTTTTTTCTCTAGATCTGTGAAATATGCTGTTGGGATTTCAATCGGGATTGCATTGAATGTGTAGAGCAGTTTTGGGAGTATAGCCATTTTAACAATATTGGTTCTTCCTACCCAGGAGCAAGGTATGTATTTCCATTTTTTGATATCATCTTCTATCTCCTTTTTCAGAGTGCTATAGTTTTCAGAGTAGAGGTCTTTCACCTCCTTTGTTAGATTGATTCCTAGGTATTTTATTTTTGGGGGTGCTATTGTGAAAGGGACTGACTCTCCAATTTCTATATCAGTGGGTCTACTGTTTGTGTATAGGAAGGCTATTGATTTTTGAATGTTGACCTTGTAACCAGCTACACGGCTAAAATTGGTGATTAGGTCCAGCAGTTTTTTAATTGAGTTTTTAGGATCCTCTAGACAGAGTATCAAACCACCCAAATTTAATGACCCAATTCAAAAATGGGCATCTGAAATGAACAGACATTTTTCAGAGGAAGAAGAGCAGCTAAGAAGCATATGAAGAAATGCTCAACATCATTAGTCATTCGAGAGATGCAGATGAAAACAACGTTGAGATTTCATCTCATTCCACATAGAATGGCTGCCATTTCAGAATCAGCCAACGGCAAATGTTGGTGAGGCTGCAGAGAAGAAGGAACCCTCCTCCACTGTTGGTGGGACTGTACACTCATACAACCCCTGTGGAGATCAGTTTGGAGATTCCTCAAAAAGCTAGAATTGGAGGTCTCATTTGACCCGGCCATTGCCCTGCTGGGTATATACACACAAGAATTAAAAGACTCATATCACAGTGACATATGTGCACCCATGTTTATAGCAGCCCAATTTGTGATTGCTACATCTTGGAAACAACCCAAGTGTCCATCAACTGGAGACTGGATAAAAAAGCTGTGGTTCTTCTACACAATGGAGTATTACTCTGCCATAAAAAATGATAAGTTTAAATCATTTCTACTTAAATGGACATACCTTGAGGATATCCTCATAAGTGAAATAAATAAGGCACAGATAGGTACATACAGCATCTTTTCTCTGGTATGAGAAAATAAAGATGTAAATAAGTCCTAGAATTGTATGTTATATATTGTGAAATAGAAAATGCTCAATGTAAAATAGGGTGAAGGGGGAAAATGTTGAGATTGTAACAAAAAAGTAAGGAAACAAATTTTATGTATATGGGGGTGCGGTAGGGTGGGTAGGGCTATGGGAAAAAATGAGAATGAAGTTGTGTCTTATACTGGTACAAATCCCCATTATGGAGTGCAATCATGATGTGTATATGTAATGTACCAATAAAGATTAAAAATTTTTTTTAAAAATTCCACATTCTGGGTAAGGAATACACATATTAACAGGCACAATTCTGGGCTAACTCTCAGAGTCTTCGCTTCTCTAGATCAAGTGCTGATATATTCGTTTCTTTTGCCGGTGACTTTTCCCTCTCCTGGCTCTTTCATGCTAGTGTTTCCGAGAGTTTTTTGTCTCTATTTCTCCACTTTCCTGACTTCCACATAGTTCGCACAGCAATCACCCAGACTATAGTGCCTGCTCTCTCTCACCTCTCTAATGTGCTAGAGAAGAGTATTTCCACTTAGCCATCAGTTCTGCAGAGTCAGAGTGGTCTGCATGTGAATAAAGGCTTCCTGGATCAACAGTAAAGAACCTGAGCTGCACAAAAGTGGGACGAAAGGCAGCATGCTCTCATCCCACCCTGGCAAAGGAAACAGGTGGGAGAAACAGAGGTGAGGGAAAAGGGACTTAAAGAGTGCTCACAAAAGAATAAGTCAGGTTCATCACCTCCTATGGTCAAACCAAGATCAGTTCTCTAAGGCCTTCCTGCAGTCTCCTCTCTGCTCAAGAGCTTGAGTTTGCTGGAGTGTGTAAATGCTGCAGCGAACCAGAGGCAGTTTGTAACAGGTCTACTCTCCACACTTCACCTCTGCAGCAAGCAGAAGTTGTGACAGACAGAAGCCTCACTTTTGAATGTGTAAAATATTACACCAAATTAGAGATCATATGCGAGACTGTGTTTCGGATATGATGAGTTTTTTAAAATTTAAATCTCTTGGTACATTATATGTACACAACTCACTCCATAAAGAATGGCTGCTATCTGAGAATTAGCCAACAACACATGCTAGCCAGGCTGCAGAGAAAAAGGAACCCTCCTCCACTGTTGGTGGGAGTGTAGAATCATACAACCATTAGGGAGATCAGTGTGGAGATTCTTCATAAAACTAGGATTAGAGGCACATTTGACCCTGCCATGATAAGCTTTTGAAAAGCTACTGAAAAACATTTTGTTTCTTTAAAATCTAAGAGAAGCCAGAGAAGCAACCAATTTGTTTTAAGTGTCATCCAGAAAATAGCTAAACAATGTGGTTAGAATAGGCAGTGAAGGAAGAGGAGAAGATAAATTAAATTCTGATCTACCCTTTGAATCCTGTTTGTTCAGCATTATCTCAACTGTGATCTCATTCCTTGGCAACCTAAGCTGAGTCTGTTGCCCTTTCTTTTACCCAGACAGAAGCTCCCTATGGTTAAGTACAATTTCATCATCAATCAACCCATACAATACACAGAATGACCTCAGGACTACCAGGGGCCCTGAGTTGTCATGGTCCCAGTGTCTTGCCTCAACCAGCCCCATGACAATCCTTTCCTGCAGAAGGGATTTGCTGCCTCTCCTCTTCTTCCCATGTCACAGCTGCAGATGAGAAGCAACTATCACTCTCCTTCCATCACAGCCATCTTCTTCTGGGTCCTCCACTTTCTCTACATACTCCATCTCTCATCTACTCATCCTGCATACTCCTGCTATTTCCAAGGCTCCAAGTGCTACTCATGGACCCTGATTCCTATGCACTGTCTTGCTAACATCTCTATTCCCAATCCCTGGAATATCTCTGACCACCCAAGCTGTCACGGTGCAGTCTCCTGATCATGTGATTGCCCCAGTATGAATTTCTCTTGTTCACAGCTAGTCATTGCAATAAGTCCTGTCCCAACTCCCTTCCTTGGCCATGGTGATGATTCTAGTCACACGATGATCCTTTCCCCTGGATTATTTTGTAAAGGAATTAGATGGGCCTCCATGTTTATACAGCCCTCAACTGGACAAAAATGTGAAATTGGACTATATGTAGTTGTGTTTCAAAAAGCTAGGTCTTAAATCTGCTGCTTACTCAAGCCAAGATTTTTTTAAATTATATTTTAATGGCTCCATCAATAATGATTTTTTGGAATAAGGCAACAATGGGTAAAGATTAGCACTATACAACCTCACTAATCGAAGCCCGGAAATGTACACTCACCCTTTGAGAATTTCAGTCAGGTGAGGACATATATATAAAGAGACAAATCAGAACATTTTCATGATATAACAGAGGCAAGAATGTCAGGAACTGTGGACAACTTATTGGGACTTACTTGGACTTATGGATGTCTGCCCCACCCTGTGGGATTTTAAACTTACAAAGATTACTGCACTAAAATTATTGGCCTAAAGATTTACATAATGAGACTTACTCAGATTTAAGGATGTCTGTCCTGTCCTAAGGGATCTTTAACTACAGACTCAACTCTGCCAAGTAGTATTGTGGAAAACTGCAATGTTTTATGCATGCTAGGATTATAGGTGTGAAGGCTTGGTACCAACAGTGAGCTCTGAGGATTGGCCCTTTTCTGCTTGTGCAATATTTGGCCTTTTGCTGCCACTGCTCAGAGTAGCAAGAGTCGAGCCAAGCTGAGCCTTTTCCTCAAGGTTCCAGATTTTGTTGTTTGCTGGTTGTTAATCCTTTTGCTGTGAGACTCATGGGGGACTACAGCTTACAAAGGGGGTTCTGGCTGTGTCCTCTTACCCTAGCTCCCACACAAGAACAAAGTCCTTAAGTGGGAAATAAAACACTTCTATGCTCCTGGACACTGCTGTCCAGTGCTGGAAAACCTGAAGTCTGTCTGGACAAAAGTACTCAGGAACTAAATGTGCCAGTACAAAGGTAACCTGGCCATAGTGACAGGGCATACTACACAACGGACTTCAGCAAGCATGTGCAACAGTTTCAAATAAAAGGGCAAAACACGTCAGGGTCCTGATGAGACAGAGCTCGAGTGGCAGCAATGAGTTCCAGGTCTGGTGGTCTCCTGAATGGCAGCTAGGACCATTAGGGAGAACAAGCCTAGTGTAGCAGTAGCTATAAGAACTTTTAAAAAGCAGCACAGTCAAGAAGGAATACATGAGGGGACAAATGTTCACTACTATCACCATCACATCATGCTCTAAACGTTAAACAGTATTATGGGGGGTAAAGCCTAGAAAGAAAATCTGAATCTAGAACTACAATCTTGTGAAAATGATACTTAATATAACACAGCAACAATCATTGTAATCTTACTGTTGTCAGTGTTATGTGGTACAAAGTACATGAGTAGTGACTGTTCTTGTCTAAGCAAGTAGAAAACTCATCAGCACAATTTTATCTTCAATAAGGGAAAGTCCCTTAGATGAAATCACACAGAGGGGTCTGGAAGTCCTACTTGAGAAGAATGATGTAGGAAGGTGGGAGATGGTATTTTACTCCATATTCTCTCCCTTGGTAGTAAGTCAGAGAGACCAACAGCTTGTTTGAAGTACCCATTTTTTAAGGTGAATCATATAACAGATGAGTCATATTCTTGGCAGTCTTACACTCAGTGAGGATTTATGCTTTAACTTACTAATATCAGTGTGTGTGGAGAGCCAGTAGATCTCGGATACATTGTAATAAATTTTCATAACAAACCTAAATAAAACCCATGGACAACACACAACAGGCCAACATGTTTGTGGGTTATGGTTAAAATTCAAAGACATTGGGAAATCTGAGGCATGGGATGAACACACAGAATGGAATGACTATGACCTGACAAATGCACTTTTGCAAATATGATAGAAAAAAAGATGTGGCAAACAGCAATAAAGGATATATTTAGAAGCCGCAAGGAGATGAAGGACATAGCACTGTTACAACAACCATCTCATACTTTTCAACTAAAACTTTGTACTTTGCATAATAGTAGCCAGTTGTGCATCTCAGCATCTGTGCCTGGTGATACACGAAGTACTCTGTGTTTACCCACTTGGTACCATGGAGGGTAAGGTGTGTGTATATGTGTAAAAGTGTCAAACCAGGATTTCAACCGACATAATGTTCCAATAAGCAAGTTTTGTGTGTATTTACCTGAGTAAAATACACCCACACACACTCTTCTGTTATGAAAATATGTATTTTATCAGAATGGAATGTGACACAGGGAATACAGACTTCCTTGATTCAAGTGACTAAAGAATAATAATAATAATAATAATAATAATAATAATAATAAATAATCCCAACATTTCAACTAGTTAAAATGTTGCACAATGGTCATGCAACCAAATGGAACCACCCAGGTTAGAATTAGGTCCGAAAATATAGGGAGGACCTTGATGGAGTGAAATGTATTGGACAGAATGCCAGTACTACTATTCAATATTAGAAATTGTAACAAACAAAATGCTACAAGAAATTGTAAAACAGACAAAGGCTGAAATACAAGTAAAATGTTCTATGTGCAGTAATAGCCATATTAAAAAAAACTATACTTATTATTCACACTTTCCTAGCTGAACGGAAAGCATTCACAGGTCTGGTGTACTTAGCAGGGATTTCTCACAGTAACTGTAGGAATGTGAAAGACTCATGGAAAAGTGAGGGTTCATAATGCAGCATAGTAAGGGATGCCCTTGTAGATGTGGAGAGTTACTTTGCTTTCCAATTTAGAAATTTATCCTGGATCTCAGCCACCAGCTACTTATTTGTATAGTAATAACCTGAATCTTTCCTGCTTACTGCATATTATACAACATAGTAGAAAGTGACTGGCAAAAGAGGAAGAAAAGAGAAGTGACAAAAATGGCTTGCCTCATAGGAAAGGGAATATCAGTACAAGCAAGATGAACATGCAATTGCCATGTGTGAAGACTACTTTGGGTATGTGAATTAAAGAAAAGGTTATTTATGTTAGAGGATTCAATTGGTATTTTCAATGTAGTTCATACTAGAATTTCTTTCTGATGTTACTTTTTAGGTTTTAAGCAAGTACATAGCCGATGTTTATTGATGTTTATTCTAAATGAACAATACATACTATACATTTAATACTTTATTTGTTGATATTTTATGCTCCTGTTAACTATATACTGTGTAACATAGTAAGAATCTCTGATAAATCAGCCAGATCATCAAGATACCAAGTACATTCTACAAAAAAGCCAGGAAAGAAAAACATATGTGCTATCTGTGTAAGCAATACATGGATATGGAACATGCCATTGACACATGTGGCTGCCTTGGGTGTGTGAACTGGGATACAAATTCTCTTTCTGTAGAGTGCTATTTGTATTTTCACTGTAGTTGATATAGGAGTTTGTTATTTTTTAGATTTGTACACCAGAACACAGTTGATATTGAAAATTCTGATGCTCTTTTATGAACGTTCAATAAATATTAAAAATTCAATACTTTATTTTTGGTGTTTTTTCCTGTTAAGTACCCATTTTAATGTAATAAGCAAAACTGAAGTTAATAATTAATCAATAGAAATATTCTAAATAATAAATGTGGATTTTAAACACACAAGTTTCTGCACCTTCATGACAAAATTTAGGTTATGTCCTTTAATTTATCTTGCTCAGAACTAATAAGCCATCACCACAGCAGTCTAGAACTGAGAAGCACCAGAAAGCAGGAAGCCATGGGCTGAAGGGAGGTGAAGAATGAGGCAGTAATGAGTGGCAGGCTTATGGAGAAGTTTATCAGGTTCAGAAAAGGAAAAATGAAATAATACAAAACAAAAACGGAGCCTTAAACTAAAAACTGAGGAAGTAATCATATGAAATAATAAGTAGGAATTTAAATTTTTAGAAATGAGGAGAGAAAAAAGGAGAGAAGTGACAGGTGGTAATATAATGGCAGGAAGCATACATGGTGCGTGGGTTCAGATTCCTGTTCCAGTTCTTAGGGGCTGAGCTGTTGATCTCAGCATCTTTATATACACATGGTGTGTGTAGATATCACAGTAGCTATATCTTTAAGTCAATGTCACAGTTAAATATGCAAATATACAGATCGTTCCCAACTCCTAATTTTTCAGATTTACAATGGTGCAGAAACAATGCACATTCAGTAAAAACAGCAAACTACATGCTGACTTTGTTTTGGGGCTACCGATATGTGATATGATCCTTTATTGTGATGCTAGGCCGTGGGAGTGAGCAGCAGCTCCCAGAGGGCCAGTGCTCGTGAGGGCAATGAAACCATACTCCACAGCGCACTCCGCTGCTAAGTTATGGTGTTTAGGAGGGTAGGTGTATTAAATGTATTTTCAAATTATGATATTTTCACTTCATTAAGGGTTTACCAGGACATTAGCCCACTGCGTATGCACCAGCATTTGTATAATATGTGCTCAGAATGCTTCTTGGTGCACAGTGAGCACTATAAAATGCAAGAATAATTTCCATCTAGCTGTGGATGGTTAAAAGGTACCAGAGAAGAAAAAGTAGATCGAAGAGAATACCAGAAAATGCAAAGATATCTCCTGTAACTGGAAAGGAAGAACCAATACTGTCAAAATGGCTATACTCCCACAACCACTATATAGATACAAAGCAATTCTGATTGAAATCTCAATAGCATATTTCACAGACCTAGAAAAAATAATCCAAAATTCATCTGGAACCACAAGAGACCTAGAATAGCAAAGGCAATTCTAAGCAACAAGGACATGGTGGGGGGTATTACGAACCCCAACTTGAAACTATATTACAAAGTCACTGTGATTAAACAAAAAAAAGCAGCATGGTATTGGCAAAGTAACAGACCTTAGGACCAGTGGAATAGATTAGAAGATCCAAAAACAACTTCAGATACACTAAGCAACCTCATTTTTGAAAAATGAGCCTAATACCCTCAGTGGAGGAAAGATAGCTTATTAACAAATACTGCTGGAAAAACTGGGCTTCAATCTGCCAAATACTAATTCTAGACCTATCTCTTTCACCATGCACTAAACTAAAATCAAAGTGGATTAATGACTTAAATATTAAAAGAGAATCATGAAACCGGCTGCAAAACATGTTAGGTACAACTCTTGGAGACATCGGCTTAGGGAAAGATTTTATAAACAAAATTTCTCTAGCAAAGAGCTAGTAAAAGGGATCAAAAAATGGGATCTCATCCTATTAAAAAGCTTCTGCACAGCAAAAGAAATCACCAGCTAAGTGAAAAGACAACCAACAAAATGAGAAAAAAATTACCAGTTGTTTCTCAAAGGACTACTATATATATAATATCACTACTATATATAAAATATATTATATATTATATAAAATATATTATATATAATATATATATATAAAAATATCACCTTCTTAAATTTAATAATTTATAAATGGGCATCTGAAATGAACAGACACTTTTCAGAGGAAGAAGTAAAAGGGGCTAAGAAGGATATGAAGAAAAGCTCAACATCACTGGTCGTTCAAGAGATGCAGGGGAAAACAACATCAAGATTTCATCTCACTCCACAAAGAATGGCTGCTATCTCTAAAGTAACCAGCAACAAACGCTGGTGAGGCTGAGGCGAGAAAGGAATCCTCCGCTGTTGGTGGGAATGTAGACTGGTATAACCACTATGAAGATCAGTGTGGAGATTTCTCAAAAAACTAGGATTAGAAATCCCATTTGACCTTGCTATCCCCCTGCTAAGTATGTACATGAAAGAAATAAAAGATTCATATCACAGTGACATATGTGCAGCTCAGTTTGTAACAGCTAAATATTAGAAACAACCCAAATGCCTATCAACTGGAGACTGTATTAAGAAGATATTGAGTTTTAAAAAATAAAATGTAGTATTACTCTGCTATAAAGAATGATAACTTTGAGTCATTTAAACTCAAATGGACATACCTTGAGGACACACTAATAAGTGATATAAATAGGTCACAGATGTGTAAATACTGTACCTTTTCTCTGTACGAGAACCTGAAGATGTACATGAGTTCAAGAATGTATGATAGATGTGAAACAGTATTCATAGGGAAAAGGGGGTAGGGTCAGTAATGAGGGGAAAGAAAAAATATGATGGTAAAAAACAGAAAACAAAGTTCATATCTATAGAGTGTTGGGGGTTGTAGAATGGGCAAAGGAATGAGAAAAATGAGAATTAAGTCATGTCATACACAGGTAAAATTCTCAGTGCTGAGAGTGATCATGGTGCATGTAAAATGTGCCAATAAAATCAATTTAAAAATTTTAAAAAGTACAAAAGAAGGAATCAGATGATATCTCAGGAATCCTTTCAATCATGCAAAGTCTAATTATAACAAAGCAATATGAAAACTGATACATACATACAATGACTTGAATGACAGTATTGGTCTATTTCTTTCATTTGGAAAAAAATTATTTAAAAAACTAATAGTTATTTTGTATCTCAATAAAGCCTTCCAATAATTTTTTTACAAAAACTGAATAGTAAAAAATACCAGATAGAATTCTGATGCCTTCGTAGTTCTTTTAGAAAATCTATTAAACAAACACACACACACACACACACACACACACGCACGCACACACACACATCCCTTTAATTCTTTCACTGTGAATTTTATAGGCTTTTGAGTTAGTGATTTATCTAGGTAGGTTTACTGTTTCACTTAGGAGGAGGACTGCTTATCAATCCTTGTCACCTGTGTTTCTACTTATACTCTGCAATCCAGGACATTAGTCAAGATGAACTAATGCTGTTAGAATCTCTGCAACAAGGACGATGTGTAATGAATAACCTCACCAAGCAAGTCTATGGAAAAACAGATACAAAAACAATAGTTTAATTTCAGCATTTAAGTTCCATAATGCAGGCTAAAGCTGCAAATGGTGCAGGAGTTTAAACAAAGACTAAGGAGAGAAAAAGAAGACACTCTGTAATACTCATCTCTTCCTCTGTTTATTGAAAGGAGTAGAATATTTTCCATGCAGTGAAGAATGGAATGAAGCTTTATTTCCTCTTAAAACACTAGAGTTTAAAAATATGACAGCTTCCTACAGCAGTTTTCCATTTTGACTGACTTCCATCGAAAGCCACAAACGAAGTTATCTGTCTACATTCACTTAAGGTAAAAAAAAAAAAAAAAAAAAAGTATCGTTGCCAGTTTGGAGCAAAATGGTCCAAACCATTTTGAGAATTAGAAAATAATCTAAAATTAGTCAAAACACACTGTGAAGTTTCTTAACATTTTAAGCTAAAAAGGGGCAATGTTTCCTTGGCAGATGCAACAGCCCAGGGAATTCTGCTTTCAGTTCTGAACACAACATGAAGTTTTAGCTTCACAAAGCAAACAAACAACCTAGACTTAGCATAAAAGTCACACAATTAAATCTGAGAAAACATTAGAAGTGAAAGTAACTTCATCATTTGATGTGAACAAATTTAACAGTGAAAAAAATGGGGCTTTCAATAGAAGACAGCAAGAAAGATGACCTTCCTGCCCCAACGAAAGGAAATAAATTGAAATATATATATATATATATATATATATATTTTTTTTTTTTTTTCCAGAACATAATACAATATGTTTAAGGTTTGGGGTTTAGTGAGGCCTAAAACTTCAGATTCTTTTCTATAGTCTGTAAAAATAATATTGGATTGTGTTTCTAATTTGCCAGCAGTGATGGAGATGTCTGCTCCTGGACCATACTCAGCTTCTAAAGAACACAAAGTTGACTGTCTAACATAAAGACAGTATTTTCCTAATTTTTTTTTTTTTTTTTTTTTTGAGACAGGGTTTCACTTTTGTAGTTCAGGCTGGCCCTGAGCTCAGCCTCGAACTCACAGCAATTCTCCTGGCTCTGCCTCATGAGTGCTGGGATTATAGGAGTGAACCACCATGCCTGGCATTGTGGTGTGTGGTACTGATTGCTGGTGGGCATGAGTCACCATGCCCAGCATTGTTGTAAGTGGTTACAGGGAAAAGAACCCCAGCCCTTGTGCTTGCAAGGCAGGCACCAGAACCACTGAGCTAAATCCCCAGCCCTCCTAATTATCTTTTCATTCTTCTTTTGCAATATTTTATTAGAAGTCTAGGGAAGAATACAGCAGATATAAACCCACAACCACTCAATCCATCTATTCACCCATTAATCAAAGGAGGTGCTGAAAATTAACATTTAAAATCTCACACTGAATCCCATCTCCAACCCATAGGACTCTGGGAGGAAGGGATCTCCAAGGCCCAGTTTAGTCCCTCACAGTTCTTTATCTGTCTTCATGATTTACTGTGACCTCTTTCAGGTGACTGCTAAACAGTTATGTTCAACTTTTAATTCCAACTCAAACCCAGTTTCACATCACTGTAGTCTGGATCTTGAATGTCCCCCAATCCACGCGCTGCTGATTGATCCCTGGGAGGTGCTGGAACCTTTAGGAGGTGGACAGCCCAGTTAACACAAGGTCTCTAGCTCACTGGGCATGTGCCCCGGAAAAGAACTGTGGGACCTTGGTTCTCCTTTCCTTTGCTCTGTGATGTGAGACTTTGCTCCCCTGTGCCTTCCTGCTGTGATGTGCTGTCTTGCCACATGTCCCGTCTCCAATACGGGGGCAAATGGATTGTGACATGGAACATTTGACTGTGAACTACAAGAAAACCCTTCTCTTTATAAATTAGTTAGGATGAGCATTTCACTATTATGATGCAAAAGTAAGCTATCATCCAATATAACTTGTACAGTCTGCTTCATGATTTAGAGCATGCATTAGCTACAAGCTTCCACATTCCCCTATATCATAGAACTCTATGTCAATTCAGTTAAAATTCCCGGAGCCTTCTCTTTTCTGTCTTAATCCTTTAACACTGCTTCAGGTGTAATCACTCGGTCCTTAATATCTAGTGACAATCAGTTACACTTATTCAGTAAATGAATGTACCTAAGATACTTTACTATTTTCTAATTTTGCCTGACCTTCTTTATCCCCCTGGATTTTTTTTTAACTGAATTCCTTCCCTGGCTAGCTTAATTATTACTCATACATCCCATAAAACAAACAGATAAGAAAAGAGATTAAATATAAATTCATATTTTGATATATAGGATCACAGAATTAGCATTACTTAAATCACAGTCCTAAGATATAAGTGCTTTCAGCATGCTGAAGAAAGAAAAAACTACAACAGTTTGATTAGATATTTTCTATGCATGGTAATTGCTGCACTTTTTTAATCACATAATAAAATTCCTGGTATAGTTCATATACATGTCTATATTTGAGTTTGCTAATGCATACAGTTTATGAAGTAATTTACATAGAAAATTTAACCATGATTTTCTATTCTAAATAAAACTATACTTGGGGTTTTGCTCATGGCATTATCTACATGTAATTAACAATTTTGCTTTTCAAACAAGAACAGCATTAGCTGACTCAAGACATATTTCTGCATCCTAGTCTTCTTTTGGACAGTTTTCAAGTGATAAGCTACTAATAATACTTATTACCAGATATAATCTTTGGAATCCTTCTGAAAGAATTCTTTTCTTAGTTATTCTCTCATAGCCAAGCAGCATTCTAGGCATCTATACCAAAGTATAGAACTTACTTTTATAATCAATAAATTCAGGTGATGAGAAGTCATTGTTTTCAGTCAGGTAAAACTGAAGACAATTAGAGATTTGGAAAGATTAGGTGAGGTGGAATGACATAATGGACTGCTGAGTTAGTAGACTTTTTAGCTGACTCACTTAAAAATCTCAAGAGAAAAATACACTCTTGCCTCATGAAAATACTCTACAAAGCAAGTCTCCATCTTTAAAGACATGCATACCCTACCCACAGGTAGGTTCGAAACGTCAGGGTTCACAGTAACAGAGGTGTAAGTTACTCGATGCGAGATAGATACATACAGACCTTTTTCATTAATATCCTTGCTGTTTAGCAGCCAGATGTTAGCTGGCAACAACATTTCAGGATATAACACAGAAAAGTAAGAGGGGAGAGAAGTAGAATAAATGTAGGGAGTCAAGGTTGCTTCCAGTTCCCCAAACTGATGCATGGACATACACTTTAATGTAGTACCCTTAAGACAGGCTAAATATGCAAAAGTACATTGGTTTTATAATAGATCTTTGAATTTATGCACATACTCTTCAAAATTTGATGTACATAAAAATATATAATTTCCCTAAGTCATCTAATCTTTTCCCTACAGGAACTTGTGCCTGTGGACACTTCAGTGAAAAGTAGCAAACAGGGATCAATTTAAAAGTTGGTAATTAAGTATCAAGCCCTAAGTGATTTTTATTTCAGAGAACACCTACAACTAGGTCAGAATGCCAAAGACTGTCTTCCACACCAAACCCAGCAGCAATACCTCAGCAATGCACTTTTACATTTTCACTTCAAAACCTGAAAATATTCCCCTAGAAATTTCAGTATTGAGCAAGTGTGCTTCTCTTACTCTCTATGAACTTTATAGGCCAGTTCTCTGGACACTATGTTTATCAGAGTTGATGGGAAGCTGGGTAATGGGCAGAGCAGAGTGAGTGAGATGAGGCTAGAGAGCACTTAATGAAGATCTGCACACTTGTGAAAAAACAGCTTATATGTGGAGAAGACAGAGTGGGCAGTGTGAGCAAGAGTGTGATTAGGGAGAAGCTCATCACAGTAACAAACAAACAAAAAACCCCAGGTAGGACAAAGGTGAAGTTTCCCCTACTGTCCAAATATCATTTGATCTCCAATTTTGTCAATAATGCCAATAACAGAATTCTATAAAAATGTCAATTTGTTTCAATAGAATACACAAAACTCCAAGGAAGTGAAAAAGAGCACGCAACAGCACAGAAAACACACAAACAGGAATGTAATAATTTTAATGACCATTAAAATACGAAATGATGCTAAATTGTATTAACCACCACAAAAATGAAAATAGTAATTGTAGTGCATTATCACTTTTTCACATCAAAACAGCAAATTCGAAAGAGAAAATTCCAATAGTGAACAGGGATATGCAGAAGAAAACCTGATACTTCACTAATGGATGTGTAAATTGTTAAAATCAGTACACAAAATGACAGTGTTTACTAGAGTTGATGAAAACATACTTCGACTTGTAAATCTCACTCCTAGGGATGCGCTCAACCAAATACTTGATATTTATTCACCAACAGACACATAGGAGAGTTGTAGGAGCAGCACTATGTACAAGGGTTCTCAACTAGAAGAACCACAAAAACCAATCACCATAAAATAGCTAAGTTGAGGCTGTTCAAAAACCAAAATACTACTCAGTCATATGAGCAAACACAATGTAACATCATAGATGAATTTCACAAACAAAACAATGAAAAGAAAGAAGGTGGACAGCAAGGTGGTACTTACTGAGAGACTCTATTTACAGAAAACTCAAAAAATGAGCCAACCTAATCTGTGGGCTGAAGGGAAGTGCCATTCCCTCCATGTAACGTGCTGGTCGCAGGGACAGGCAGGCGGGCAGTGACTGGAAGACAGCAAGAGGGAGCACTTTAGGGCTGAGGTCATGTTCGGATCTTGCTGTGAATGCTGTCTGTCCTGTTCGCTTTGTGAAAACACACTGAGACTTGTGCATGGCGGAACACACTCTAGGAGCTGAGGCAAGATTACAGGTTCAAGTCTAACTTGAGCAATTTAGTGACTTAGTGAGACCTTGTCTCAAAAATAAATAAAGACTAAAAATGTATCTCAGTGTAAAGACCAAATTTAATACAAGATTTATGCATGTGGGACTATAAAATCTGATGGTTCACCAAAGACTTAGAGGCACTGTATTCATTTATTTACTTTTAGTTTTTCTGAGAGAAGGTCCTGCTTTGCAGTTTAGACTGACCCTGAACTTACTATGTAATCCAGGCTGGCCTTAAACTCACAGCAATCCTCCTGACTCTGCCTCCTGAATGCTGGTATTATAGGCATGAACCAGCACAGCCAGAATTGTGGTATGTGGTTACAGGAATCAAACTCAGGACCTTGTATTTGCCAAGGAAATGCTGGAACCACTGAGCTAAATCCCCGGCCCTAAAAGCACTTTATACTGGTACAAATTCCCATTATGGAGTATAATCACGATGCATATATGTAATGTACCAATAAAGATTTCAATTTAAAAAAAGATATTTGTTAATCTTGGTTATATAAGAAAAATTAATAGTGTCATAGAAACCCCAAGTAGATAGGTCGTTTTTTCCTATACTTAAATCTTTCAAAAACAGTTCATTCAAACTTTTCATATGCAAGGCTGACATGTGACTTTCCATAAGACAAAGTATTTGGGGGACTCTGTGTGATGCCAGTCCTGGAACCCTTGTCCCAAGCCAGAGGAATGATATGGTAAAAACCAGCATGGTTATCATTTGTCACACAGGTGCATATTCTCCCATATATGTATGTATATATATATATATATATATGGGAGATATACAGTTGTGAAGACACATTTCTAGGAATAAATACTCATATTATTTTAAATGTTACTGTAGCCTTTAAAAGAGATTGTGTTAGGTACCCTTTATAAATATCTAGCCACATTACAAGAGGTCATTTTGGGTTAATGTGCCTCCTTCACACAGTGCTCCGCTGTTCGGGAAAAAAACGCAGTGGAGAAAGCACTCGGTAATAGCAGAGGCTTTGTACTGATTCCAGCAGGAAATGCCTTCTTTTCTGGGGTGACTTTGCAAAAAGGGAACCTCATCTTACATGTGAGCATGTAGAAATCACTGACAGAGGGAGAGAATACACAGAAGCAAAATTTAGCAAACTCTATCAAAACCCCTGAGTGGCCGACTTGAAGTACACTATGAAAATAGACTGAAACATGATGCCAGGATTTCTGTCTTAGCAACTGGGTGAAATGTGTCCCCAGAACTAAGAGGGGTGAAGGGAAAAGAGCATTGGTGTTCACATCTTTAGTGTGTGACAAGGACATCAAGACAGCACAGAAAGCCAGTCCTCACACTTAGCAGGGAAGTACCCTTACACTGCATTACGGAAGAGTTGGAGAAAAGGCAACACAGTGTGCTCTAGGAGTGTCTGACTAGATATGGAAAGTCTAACTTCACCAACTTGACTGGAATTCTTACTGAAATCCTGAATTTTCTTCCACTTTTTGACAATTTTACATTCACAGAAGTATCGAAGGATAACAGAAATTTTTCATGTGACCCTTGTATCACTTTTCTTCTCTTGTCCTTGCTAGACCGTGAGTGCTTTTCTGACTGCTAAGAACACATATGGCTCTAAATAGGAATATCTGCAGGAGACACTGGAGCACTGCTTCACCAGGAGGGAGGCACATTTCAATCACCAGTCACTGAACAGCATGCAAAAGTCCTTAGGAGCAGAAAGCTAAGGTCACTGGGCGACACCTCTGAAGACCAAATATTAGCATTACCTTTATTAATCCTTTGAAAAGAGGTTTAATGGAGTATTAAAAGGAAGGTAAGCTTGAGGACAGATAGCAGGACATTGTTGATCTTGTGCATTTTTAGAAAGTTTTCTGGAAATATTTCTGAGGCACTTTGAGGTGTTCCTCCTATTCTGGTTGGCATCATGTGACAGTACATCAGATTCAAGACAGGTGTCTGCCTTCACCATGGCTGCCAGAGCTGTCCCCAGGCACCATATATGGAGAGTCTTCCTCCATTCTCCTATATGTAGTGGATGGGTTAGTTCTTCACATCTGATTCCATTTTTCCAAAGATTCTTCATGATAGTAGAATGAGCCAAAGGCCAGAGAACCAAAGAGTCAGCTTAATTTTTAACCTGAAGAAGACCATGCCTCAGATTTTATCACTGCTAAAATCAAAGGCCATATCTATATGTATCTATGTCTGCACTATTTTGATAACACTCTTTGTGTCTGTCACTCCCATTTCACTGTGGGATTACTAATGAGCAAGCTGATGTCTTCATACATCTGTGCCCACCATCACCTTGCCTTGAATCATTGGGCACGACTTGTGTACCTGCTGAATGTGGAATGAATAAAACTTATAAACAGAATCACTCCTCAGCTGAACATGATATTGACAATGTAAGCTTTCTATTCAATTTTATTTCATATAATTTACAAATCAAGCCTGTAAATGGTGACATCTTAGAACAGATTTCTGAAAGTCCTGTTTTAAGGAACTCTGACATGGCTGACACATATCAATGTAAATGCTGAATTCCATTGACAGCTTCTAAAGTTTCTATATGAAGGGCAAAGAACACATTCAATATTTAACAGAGTGCACTGGGAATTTTGAAATCAGCACAGAAAAATCAATAGAGAGTAGGTGTCTATAAGAAGGTATACGACTAAATGCTACAGGAAATATCTCTAATGATGTTGGCATTTTAAGTAAGCTTCTAACTTTTCTTTTTAAGCCTCTTCTATCACTAGAATTCTGATAAAATTATGGACAATAAATTAAATGATACTGAGATTGGTCTGAGAGGAAAAAAAATGAAAAAAAACCAGAAAAACAGAAACAGGTGGTGCCAAGAGATAAGTTCATGAAGATTTTCAAGTGGTTTGGGGAAAATGGCATCAGCCAGAGCCAAGATTCCTCTGCTCCCAGCAGCCTGACACTAACCAGTTCTGCACCCACAGTCTCCTCCAAGTGTTCCTCGGCCATGAAATGAGGAAGTTGCAAAGTCTACTTCTAAAACTCTATGACTTCAGTGTTTTTAGGAAAGAATAAGTCTATAGACAGTCTCTGACCAACGTGTGAACAAGGTTGATCCAGGACATGATTATCACGGTGGTCCGATACACCAAGTTTTGTCAGTTGAATTTTTTTTAATTGAAATTTTTATTGGTACATTACATATACACATCATGATTGCACTCCATAATGGAGATTTGCACCAGTATAAGATACAACTTAATTCTCATTTTTTCCCATAGCCCTACCCACCCTACGACACCCCTATATACATAAAATGTTTCCTTTTTTTTTTGTTATAATCTCATAATTCTTATCTTTTCCTGAGCCAATGAATGTTACTCTCTGCAGTGAGAGATGAAGTTTCCCATCAGTCTCCTGGGTGAGCAACTGCTGCTCTACAATGCCTGCTGTTGTGCACACTGGATGTAGTAGACCCACGAGGCTGACACTCTTTCAAGCACTGCAGTGTGTTGAATACAATCTCATCATAAATTGAGGACCATCTATGGTTGTCTCAGTAGTACGTGACCCACTTCAAGATGGTTTGAATTCTCTCAATAAGTGCTGAGAAGGATTCTGATTTTTTAAGAATAAACTTTTCAGGAATGAAAGTCATTTTTGTTCTATCATCTATGATTTTCAGTAACTTGAAATTATAAATAAACTGAGATCCTGTTCATGTTTACCGTGTCTACTAAGGGGTCTTTCCTTTTCTGTATGACTATATATAAGGACATTTTTCTTTTTCTGACACTGAAGGAAAAATATGTTGTTTTCCCCAAATGCATAAAAATACAAGTGTTCTAACTATGTGGTCTAGTGAGTTGTTTGCTTGGTTCTTCCTGTCTTGTATGCTTCCATTCACACTTCCCGTCAGCACTCTTTTATACACAAAGGAAAAGACATACACATAGAAGACAGGCTCGTTCTTCAGGTCTCATTCCATGTTTCCAAAGATTCTTTGTCAGGGTAGAATGAGCCAAAAGACAGAAGTCCAAAGATTCAGCTTAATTTTTAACCTGAAAAGTGTTTTATGCCTCATATTTTACCACTGGTAAAATAAAAGGCTTTATCAAATGATTTCTGGGGCCTCTTCCTGTTCTAACATTCTGATTCTTTTTTTTCCCCCTGGTACCAGAGATCAAACTGACTACCTTGCACTTGCAAGGCCCCACCATTCTGATTCCTGTATCTGGTTCAGCAGGCAAGGACACAGCAAAGGGAATAATGCAGTGACCTGGATAAATGCTTACAGTCACAGATCCTAGTGTGACATTCAGGAAAAACATGACACTGATGAGAACCAAGATTATAGTGAGGATATGAAAGACAAGAACAGGAGGTCAGCATCTTTCAGCTCAAGTGCCTGTGGCCTTCCATGAGGGCTCACGGGCTCATACTTCTTTTTCTTTTGCAAGTATCTGAAAATGATTAAAATTATTTTGACAGCTGCAAGTAATTATGAAGTAAATGAAAACAGGAAGTTCAGGACAGAATAATCTTACTAGCCCAGATTTCACCAATTCAATATTCATAAAATTTGGTCATGAGTAGTGATGCTTTTTACTCTGTATTCATTTTCAAACAAAAGAGAGTCAAACTAATAATAATGATAGCTTTTAAACCAAGCCTCATTAGCATATTGAAATTTCAACTTTATTTTGTGCTTATTTTTCCATACTGAAATGTGTCATTCAGAATTTCTCAGGATGCACAAATAGTCATTCCACTAACAATTCCAAATCTATCTTTATCACCTTGTAAATAAACCTGTCACTGAGAGGTTAAATGTATTTGTGGATGAGTGTTTATATATTCAGGAGAACATTCTGAAAATATATTTTAGCAGTAATGATAATGAATGAAGCTTTTGCAGCCATTTATAAAGGGCTATATACAAAGAACTTTTATATCCAACGCACATATAATTGCTGGGTGAACAAGAAAGATGTTAATTAGAAATTATTTCCATCTCTTCACTAGGAGATCAAGTGACCTTTAGTCATCAGCTCACTTCACATGGAGAGTGCTTAAAAATACATTTTCTTAAAAAGCATTATAGTTTCTGGGTGATTGATTATGGGCTTGCCCCATTGTTCTGGATTTCTAAAGGGTTACTTCATAAGAAAAAGAGACACTTTTATCTGCTAACACTGAATTACTCAAGAGGCTATGAGAAAGAATGGCAACGATTATCATCCAATTTTTCTTTATAATTTTTATGTAGCACCTCACCTCCCCAAATAAAGCTACATTAAAAACAGAAAGAGAATAGGGACAATCTTTACCTAATATTCATATCTGATTCTTTCATCTTTGCTTTAGAATCCTGATAATACACTAGGTACAAGTTTTGTTCACCTTTTTAAAGGATCTACTTTTAAGCACTAAATGTAGTGTAGATAATTTGCAACTATAAGTTATTCAGGACTAGAATAAAAACCACCATGCTTAGAAGTAGTGTATCCCTTCTTCACCACAGGCTTATGTATGAACTAAGAATTCCAGTGCTGGTCTAAAACAGTAAACCAGAAGGATATACACTGATGATCTTAAATGAATACACACTCAACATTATACAAGCAAAAATAAGAAAACTGGATGCTAACACATAAATCAAAAGACAATATAGAAAGTCTTCTATTACGGTTTCAATGTTTGAAACAAATCACCCTTTGGAAGCTTAATCCTCAATATAACAATTACATGTGGTAAGAGATGAGAGCAAAGTTTCCAAATTGTCATCTGCGCTACCTCAGCATCCCTGCCCAGACCACCCTGGAACCTTGCTAATAAAAGGTTGGCTCTGTGCTGCTCAGCAGCTCCCAGATGTAAAGACTGAAGCCTCAATAATCTCACATTCCCTCTCTGTCTCTCTCCATCTTCCTTTCTGCCCCTTTCCTACTCCTCTGTCCCTTCCTCTCTTCCCTCTCCATCTCCTCTGCATTTTCCCCCATGGAATGTGATTTTGCTGCAATTCCTGAAAATACAGGCCAGAAACCCTGGCAGTGCCCACATGGTGCGAATTCTGCATGTGTGCAGAATGGTAGCACCCACCTGGTTTGCACTACAGCCTACAGGTCCAGGTAGTCTTGTTGCAGGGACGCAGTGATCACAAAGGCCTTGCCAGGGCGATGCCTGCTGGTGCACACCCTGGGTCCCAGAACTCTAGGATCACCAACATCCAACTCCAGCCTGAGAGAGCTGTAAGATGAGAGAGCAACTCAGGCAGGAGAGCTCCTGGATAAGCAGAGCCTAGGAGAGCTAGCAGGAAAAGGCTATCCGAGGCCTTAGAGGTCAAATCCTTGCCTGGACAGTGTGCCCATGAAGCTGGGTATCATGTCAAAGGAAATTATTCTTTAAGCTTCATGACTTAATGCTGTCTTTTCCTGCTGAATTTTAGGCTAACTGGGGGCCAGTTATTATTTTCTTCTTCTGTCCTACACTGTTTTCACTAATGTAACTTGGAGGGATATACTTCATTTAATTTCACAAGTGATAACTGGAGAGAAATTTCCTGGGATTGAGTCCTTGAATCTCAAGTCATTTCTGATTTGGATGAAACTCTAAATTTTGGCCTTTTGAGCTGGCTAGATAGACCAAAGACATTAGGCGGTATAGAAGACTGGCTACTTTGCTTTGACTGTGGAAACACATCCAACTTTGAGTTTTAAACACTGCCATCTTTGCTGCAAATGCCCTCTCCATCCTCACCTCTCTGCTTTTCCTTGGGAAGGAAGCCCGAGAAAAGACTTCTCCTAAATAGGACAAATGGACTAAGAAATGAAAGAATGCAGGAACAGGACAGGAGGGAGCTTTGGGGGAAGAGCAGCTACAGAAGACTGGAAGGACAGAAAGTGTGAAAAGGTGGTGTCTTAGTCTCATTAATGATACAAAATGCCCACCTCCCAAAGTTAAAGGAGGGCTGGTATATTTGGCTCAGTTTCTAGACCTTTCGGTCCAGTCAGCTGGTTCAAAGACAAGGATGCTCCACAGGGGACAAACAGTCCGTGGCAAAGCTAGTCAGGCAGCAGGCAGCAAGCAACACGTCCAGGGACCTCAGGTGCTCCTTTCTGCCACTTTTATATCCAGTCTAAGCCACTAGAGCAATCAGTGGACAGATTCAGTGATCACACCCTTATCCCAGCATCACACACTTTAGATCCACCACCTCGAAGAAAGTTTCCCCCAAATCTATGACTGGATGAGGCTTTTCCTGAAAGACCCACACTCCCATGGAGACAAAGACTAGGGCAAGTACAGGGAAAGTCGAGGCATCTGGGAGACATTTCAGTTTTTCTCAGGAAGCACCTGCTGAGAGGGGCTGGGTCAAGGTTCCCGAACTGTGCCTTCAGGGGACACCAGCCCTCATCCAAGACATCTGTTTCAGTAGCCACCAGCTTCAGAAACTTGCTTTCTGTGTCCATGAAGCCATTACCTACCTTGTAGTCACCAACTGCTCAGCTATTGTCCCTTCTCCCTCTCCTATTCCTGTTCTGCCCCTGCATGATGCAGGAAGGTCCACGACAGATATGGGCCCTTCAGCCTTGGACTTCACAGCTTCTAGAACTGTAAGAAATAAATGTGTGTTCTGTATAAACACTCAGGCTCAAGCATCCTGTCACAACACAAAATGGACTAAGACACCCTCATAAAAATAAGGCTAGATATCAGAAAAGTTCCTATAAAGCAGAAAATTTTCCATTATCAGTATGCAGAATATATATGACTTTTATCTATGAAGCAGAAAGCAAGTGCTTTCTGTGAGTTCCATGACTCTTAGAAGAATACAGATGAAATCTAACAAGAATATATTAAAATTTTTTAGTTTAGTGTTTCACTGAGCATGGATTAAAAAAATAATTTTACAGTTTATCTTCAGATTTAATTTCTTCAGATTTTAATTTCTCACTATTAACATAAATATACTAAGATCCTAGTGAAAGTTTATATTTGTGATAATGCATTATAGAATTAAAATAACTTTCACAGATTTTTCTTACAATGTCAGTGCAATCAGGAATTAATATTTATAAGACAAAAGAACATTGATAATTCATAGATGCATTGTCCTATTAGTTTTACTTTCCTTACACTGATTTAAAAAAAATAAAACACCAAAAATTACTGTGACTGAAAACTGCTCATGAGAAAACAGAATAAAACATTCTCTTAAAATGTGGCTTTGAAGTGGACTGATTTTCAGGGCAAACTTTTTTCTTAATTCTGAAGATAGCTGTGTAATATTGATATTTATATATCAATATCTCATATAATAAAACATTTTAAAGTAATCAGTATTTTTGGTAATTTAAATACAGATTTTTAAACCACAAATAGAAGCTTTCTGTCTTTTCACCCATTTTTTCTTATAATCTCTCAAAAATTTAAAGTAGAAATAAGAATTCACAAAGCAAAATACTGATTTATGTTGAGTAAAAGAAACGACCACTCATTTGCTTTGATTCTATAAACAAAAACTAAACACCAAATTTATACAGGTCTTCTGTCCATCTGTTAAAATTATGGGGACTGTTTTTTGTCTCTAAAATTCTTCTGCACTTTAAAATTTTTACACAATCATAAACAAGTCTTTAACTTCATATCTTATCAGTTCTGAAATGTCCTCTTCACTGTTCCTCCACTTCATGGGATGCTTTTTTCTCATTCAATTTGCAGAAGGAAAGGAAAAAGCAAGATCGACTTAAAGACCAGTTTATTGTTGAATCTGAGGTAACACATATTTAGGTGAATGCTCATATCTGACCCACATTATCAATCAGGATGAGGGTCCATGTCTCCAGTGCTGTCATTCTTCTAGTGAACAAGGCAATAGATACATTTTGGAATGCTTATCAAATACAACCTGACACAAAATAGATTTCATTTAATTTATTTCCTTTATTTCAGGACAGAAGCTATGACACAGAGCTCTCCCTACAAAATTACATGCAACTGGATGATTTAAATACAGCAACCAAAAATCACAGAGGTAAAGAAAATAATGTTTTCTAATTAACACAACTAAACTAACCATACTATAACTAATTTTCTAACTAACAATCAAATTTTGCTGCTCTCACTTTCACGGTCTCTGAGTAAAAGGAGTTAATAATGGAACTGAAATTCTTCAAAGACCATTCTAAAACAGAGAACATGTGAAAAATTAAAATGCTTTCATGTTTTATAAAATGCTAAGCATTTTCATTATTGGAGATCTTGCAAGGGAGTCACTAGAGTTTATGTCATTTCAATTTACAACAAGGAAGTCTCATCATATAAAGTTCCTAATTCATCATTAGAATGGTAAAGTTGTGTTTCACCAACTACAAATGGCAAGTGGGATTAAGTATTTCAAGACATCAACCATGTACTTGTACTAGGAACACTCATAATTCTAGAAAACATGTATAGTATTTATTTTAATATGTAATAGCATAGGCTAAATGGCTATATAAATGATCAAATATAACCCAGGTATTTATCTGTAGAGTTTGAAAATGAACTCAGGTCTACAACCATTTCACACTTAGGGGAAGTGAGCAGTTTCCTTATCTTTCTGATCTGGGTCTTTACACTGTGGTTTTAGTCCAGGCTCTGAGGCAATGTCTGCTTTGCCAAACCCAGATTAATACATTTTGATTCAAAGATAAACTAAAACAAACACATGCTGAAACCCAAATTATTTTCATATTCTCTTCCAATAATATAATTATTCAATTATAATTATATAATTATTGTATTATATTCAACTGTATTCAATCCCAAGGAAATCACCTTAGTTTTTATTAAGCAGTCATTAAATGAGTCATATTAAACGAGTCATTTAAAAACTTTAAATTCTGTGATCTGTCTATAAGAGACACATGGCTTAGTAATGTGAAAGGAAATGCTCATTTACTGAACCCAACACCTTTCAGATTACAGGTCAGAATATGAATTGTGAAGATAAAGGAAGTTGTTTTCTATCCTAAGATGCTACATCTAAGTCTAATTCTAAGTCCAGCCTTTCTCAAGTCAATAGCAAATATGGCGCCTTCCTCCCCATCACATGGGCCAGGCCCACAATAGAGATGAAGGGAGATGCAGAAATGTGCTGGGGCCACAGCGCTTGCAGCAGTCACCTGAGGCAAGGAAGGAAGTTGCTGGAAACAAAGTCTCAAGCATGACCTAATGAAGGCTTCCAGCAGACACCAGCAGCAAAGCCCAACCTGGTGGCACATCTAGGGGACAGAGGTTTGCTTTATTACTTCTCCTATCTTTTATTACCTTTGTCATTTTAGATACATAATCTTTCTAAGCTTCATTCTTTTAATCCATGGAGTTATAACTAAGGGCCTAATTTAGTGGACAGCACATAAGACACTCAATGAATTTCAGCTGAATTTAAACTAAGGACCAAGCCAAGTCTCCACACTCCTCCCCAGGCACAGATGGGGATTGTACACAGAAGGGCCCAACTGGGAAAGGAGCAAGCTGGGTGAAGGAGCCGGCTGTGGTGGTGAGTTCCTGTCAGCCAGTCGAGACTGGCCCAAGGTGAAAACAAAGACATATTGTGGCAAGAATAGCTTCACACGGATGGGACTCTGGGGCACAGCAAACAATCTAGGAGGCCAAGTCACCCAGGCTTGCTCCGTGACTGAAACAGAATGCAAAGCTCATTGCTCTTGTCACTGAATGAGTCACAGGGTGGGTAACCTGAGAAAATATGTGAAGGAGTGAAAAAATCTAAGTAATTAATGGATGTTGTGGAACTTTAATTAAAACATTCCTGGCTCTGAGCGCCTTGTTGACTTTAGTCTACAGTGACTGGCATGTCCTTCGTGAAACTCTCACAGTCTGATTCTTCTCAAACTCTGAGATGACTGACTGACTTCCACACGATAAATCCCCTGAAGGAAGAAAATTCTACCTCATAATTAAATATGCTGCTGTGTATCAAATCTCTATAGGAAACTCAGAAAAACATTTCAGTTTTAAAGTCAGTCCTGACTCTGCGTTTTCCACAGAGCTGCATTCCTCTGCAGTGAGAGTCCACTGAGCTGACCACAGATGCTCATATGTAGGCCTTTTCTTGCTGGGCCAGCCCTATAGCACAAGCGTAAACCACAGGGTACTTGTCAAAACAAAGCAGCTTGAGCATTATGGGTGCCGCTCACCAAGGCACTTGTCACAGGAACCTGAATCCAACTCAATCCAGTTGGTAGATGGCTGAGGAAGGAAACAGACTGCAAATAACACTCTAGCCTTAATATATTTGTACACTATTTATATCAACACTAGGAAGGTTTTTTAAATTCCCGAAAGACTCAGTACTTCCTTAAGCAGAGAAAACTAAAATCTGGAATATGTTGATCAGAGATAAGACATTAACTAGAACACCCAAGGAAAACAATATTCAGTCCATTAAGGGGAGCTGATAAAAATAGGTATCATATAATATAAAAATAAGGCCACACACAGCTAAACAAAAAATAAAACTTCCTTTAGTACTAAATTACATGAAGAAATTTTGAGGAGGGAGCCTTATGCACCCTTACTATATATAATTCCACCAAAGCTGGTTATTTTCTTTTCAAGTCCACAGCAAAACTAGACATTACAACTTTAAAGAAAGGGAGAGAGAATGATTACAGTAAGAAATTAACAACAGCAAAGAATACTGTTAAAAACAAAAAACAGTACAATTTGGAATACTAATTCTACATGAAATGGGATACTTAATGTATAAGCAAACTTTTCTTTAGACAAACTTAGATAACAGAAACTTTCTACAAGCAATTTTTAAAAATAACTTACTATTTCTGCTTAAATAGAACAGTCCCTATTCTTTTTGCTCAAACAATATGGTTAACTTCCTTGTTATATTCTGAGGCTATCAAAAGGAACACAGTTTTATGGAATAAAATAGTAACTGTACTGACACTGGGACATGCAGAGGTCATTCTATGGCATAGCCACCTTCAATCACACAATGCCTTCAATCTTTTTATTTTCTTTTTCATTCCACTGGTTCTCTTATGGCTCACATTAATTTGCTTTTCTTTACTCTAAGGACCATTTGAATGATGCACCATGTCTTAGTTGTGTTTGCAACGTTAGAGTATCTTCTATGTAAAGTCAATAAATATTACTCAAGCCAACAAAATTTATGTTCAGTATACACTATTTCAGAATACTAGGAAAAATGTTTTCATATAAAATGATTAAAATAAAACCCAGGGCTTTATATTAGCTATTTTTCCATCACTAATATAAAATACCCAACATTTGCAACTTAGGGGAAGAGAGTTCTATTTTTACTCACAGTTCACTGGGCTCAGTTCATGGTGAGCTCGCATTGAGGCAGAAATAGTTCAGCAGAACAGCAAAGTGGATGAAAAATGCTAAAGGCAGAGAGAGAAGGCAGCCAAAGATGGAAATGCACCTTTCCAAGGCCCTTCTCTACCCCTATTGCACAGGATCCATCTCCTAACATCAAATTCTGGGGGATATTCTAGATCTAAACCATTAACAAGCTTGACAAGGAAATCTATTTATTTATTTATCAGAATGGATGCCTACTGTGTTTAAGATATTGCTTTAAGTTCAAGAATTAGAATAGCAAAACCATTTTTTCTGCATTATTGAAAATTCTTATAATCTCATCGAGAGGCAACAAACAAAGTAACACAAAATGAGATTTAAGGTAACAATAAACTCCAAGAAGAAAATAATGTCAGTTAATAATGTTCATGTTTCTGCTGATGCACATACTCCCTTTACACAGAAAGGAAGAGATGTACTTATAACTCACAAAAGCACGAAAAATGCAGGCTTCTCTAAAACAACTCTTGGGTGGCAGAGTTGCTCTCATCCCTGGCTTCAACTGTCCCCAGCAATCCTCACTTCCTCAGACTGGTACTACAGTACACGTCCCTCCCACACTAGGCCAGGACTGGTGAATGTGACTAACAGCACACAGCATAAGTGAAGATTATAACAGGCCAGGGCTTCCATACTACTTCTCGGATCCCTCACTCTGTCAGAAGCAAGCTACCATGGCATGAGGACCTGCAGGCAATAGATAGTGGGCACACACTGCAAGAGATGGCAGTGACCATCTACTGGTGAAGCACCACGTTGCCAGCGTAGAAGTGGATCCTCCCTCAAGACTGTGGTCCTGTTAGCAGCATGGTTACAACCTTGTGAAAAATCCTGAGTGGGTCAGGACCACCCAGTTAAGCAGCTTCTGGATTCATGACTCTCAGGAAACTGAAGGAAACAATAAATGTTTATCGTTTTGTTACTTGAAGATGTTATGTTGGGGGTAATCTGCTATGCAGCAATAGACGATACTGCTGATTTTTCAGGAAAAGGAAAGCTTTTATAAGTAATTCCAATTTGAGCAAAGACCTGAATTAAGAATAACCAGTGATTAACAGACTTTAGGGAAGAACTCTCTAGATGGTGAGACTGGTAAGCAGGACACTGAGAAAGGTGTACACTTGACGTGTCCCTGAGATAGTGGAAAGGCCCACGTGGCTACAATTACATAGAGAAGGGAAATAAAGAAGTAAGGGAAGACCTAAAATATCCTTTGAGATGAAAAATAACATTACCTACTTTATACTCTGCAAACAATAATTTTTGTAAACTACTGAGCTACTGTGGAGGAGGTAAGGGTGGAAGAAGGCAGAGCAAATAAAAACTCCTGGACTGGTCCACTCAAGGAAGCAAGTGATGAGAGCTGCTCTCCTTAGTAACTAAGATTAGGATTTAGAAATAAAAAATAGGATTTGGTAAGATGCAAGATATGTCCACATCTTAAAAGCCGAGTGAACACAATTGCACAAAGAATTTATTCATGTGGTTTCATCATGCCATTAGGGTCTGAGTGACTCAGAATCAAAATAAGCTTGAAACAAGAGATGTGCTCCAGTGAAACATAAAGAAAAATTCAAAATATCTTTTGTTGGTAAGGTGGCCTAGAAAGGCAGACTAGATACATCCTTAAAAACAATTAAGCAACCACTAGATCTTTGTTTAAGAAAATAATGTTTAAGCCAAAAAAAAAAAAAAAGATACTTAAAAAAAAAAACCAGATAAGGGTGAAAATAAAGCTAAATTTTCTTTTCATATTAATATATTTCTAAAGAAAGAAAATTAATGCTAAGAAATGAATTAAGGAAACTCAAAACAGGAAACTCAAAATCTACTTACTGGTTTCACAAAGCAGTTAGAGAATTTATTAGTGCTTAACAAGAATCTGCATGTCCCACTAAAAATTTTCCGAACAGGCACTATTCACAAAAAATACTAAGTGCACATCAAAAACTCCTGCCTCCCCTTATTTCTTCTACTATATGCATAAAAAGTATGTTGATTGTTGAGAAGAATCAAAGGAAATATCTATCTACAAATGAAGTCTGCACTTGTCTGCCTACCTGAGACCCACTTTCAGCTTGACATTCTTAATCGGAGACAGAAAAAATCAAAATTTATTGAATTTTGATAAAAACAAATCACTGTTGGGATTGTCCTATTAAAGAAGATCAATGTAATAATGGATTAGTTACAAAACACACGTCATCTACATGTATTCACAGAACTATCAGAGAGCTGACATTAAATGGAAAAAAATCAACAGGCAACTTTAAAATCAATGGTATTCTCAAGAAACTGTAAAATCACATAACTTCCTGAAAAAAATAATAAAGCATATTCCTCTTTATGAACTCTCCAAAATCTTTTCCCAAGGCAATATAAATATAACACTTTCATAATAGGTGATAAAATCATCAATAATATAATAATGGTATAAATTTACTTCTTTTTTTCACAAGAGTCTAAGTGAATATGCAATGTTATTTCATAAAAATGAGACATTACATATATTCAGCAAAAGTTAACATAAAATCTAAAATGTCCAAGTCTATCTGCAGGGCCACACTTTATCTTGTTCTTTTATTTTTGTTTTTACTTACATAAATTAGTTTGTAAAAATTAATCCTATGCCTTATAATACCTTCTTCTGCTACTAAAATCAGCACACTAAGGATTGAAACATTCCAATAAAGACGTCTTACTTATTTTATGTCGCTGGCAGAATGGTCATTAAACATCCACAGCCTCTGACAGACATCCTTCCTTTACATTCTTCTCAATGGAGCAAATGAACAAGCAAATTTACATCTTCCAAGAGATCTATGGGCAGTGAGTGTATCAGGGAATGTATACTGAATAAAGCAAAACACTCATGTATTGCCCTTTGTTTAGAATTCATTATAGGTGTTCACTATAAACTCACATCCTCTGCCTAGATATATACAAATGTGACTAAAAGTAGGTCACGTGATAGGATTATTTTTTAAACTCTGTGTCAAGTCACTGTGAAATGATCCTTCAAATAATGATTTTTTTCTTTAATTTCGTACTGTACATTATTTTGAAAATAACTTATAAATAAATGGGGCCATCATTCCAGATTGCTCACCCTGCGTTGCTGGGATTACGCATCTGCATCTTACCATGCAGTATGAGGCACTCACTGGTGTCTCCAAACTACTCTTCACCATTTTGTTAATGCTGGGCTTGCCTGTGTGGTTTGTTTGGCTGGTGGGACATAACCAGAAGTGACAATGTGTCACTTTAGGGTAATACACTTTGTTAACTGTCATGACACTTTGTTCCTGTCATCTACCACAAGAAGTCCATCCTTAGGTGGCAAGCCCTTTGACTCAAGTCAGAGGTTAGAGGCCGGGGGAGCCAAGCAGAAGCTGATGCGAAACCTGCTGTCCAGGCCAGGGTCCACGCAGTCAGACCCAGCTGAGCCTGCAAGGGCCATGCCACAGCTTAACTACAGACCTGTGGACATGACTGCATCTGTCCTGTAAATTTGTTGTTGTAAACCTTTAAGACCAGAAAAATGTTGCACAACAAAAAGTAATCATATTGATGTTTCATATCTTTTCATAACTACTCATATACAATCACAGCAAATCTCCCCTTCTTGAGGTTTATTTACCTTAAGCAATGAATACATAATTTTGTTTGGCTGTGTTTAAGGAAAATAGAGTCCAACATTTTTAAGATAAATAATATTTTCAACAAAAAATAGTCATCAAGCAAAGACAGTCATCCTGTAGCTAAAGTCTAATTTCCAGAAACAAACTATAATATTCCCTAAAAAACTACATTTAAAGAACTTAAGTGATAATTATATATCAAATATTTTGACACTTATCCAGCCAGTGCTCCAAGTAAATGGAATGACACATCCTTACTCATATTTTAATATTCACTAATATATTTATTTAGCAATTTCTGAGTAGCTCCCCTTCAAAACTTAGTATTTAAAATTAGCTATTGTTGAAAGAGGGAACTAAGATGAATTAGTAAAAGTCTTGAGTTGATTATCTTTTCTTTTTACTTTTCATAGCAACTAAGAACATTGTTCTTTTAGAAAGTTAACTGCCATGGATTTCTGTTTGCATAAATATTTCATTCACTCATTTTTTTCTACCATATTTTTATGCAAATTTTAGATTAACATATAGTTCAGTCATCACAAGCTATAAAAGTAAATAAGACTAAAAAGGATAAATTTTAGGAATGTTATTATGCTTGATTACTTTTATATATACTAAAATAAAACTACACTAAAATAAATTGATCAGCATGAATAACTACCAGTACTTCTTACTTTCACCACTGTTCCAACACCTTGGAATTTAAAAATCAAAAAATCTCACTTGGTAGCAAGCTTAGAGTTAGTTCAACTACTCAAAATTCTACAAACTTCATAGCTTTTCTCTCAAATGCTCAATGATATTGACTCTTTCCTGAAAGCAGCAGCATTTGCAACCAAGTGTTTGCAAATGTGTTTTAAGAAATGTACTTAGTAAAATTCAAGTTCTGGGCCATTTGTAATTCCACTTTTAAAAACAAATAGTTGTAAATGAGCCCCTTCCTGTATACAAGGGGGAAATGATGCACCAAGTGAGAACAAATGATAGCCAACAGAAAGCAGAGAAGCCAGCGCATTGCCAGGCCGTCTCTGGGACAATATAGCCCAGGCATAAGTGATGCGGTATACGCCCAGCTCTTTTGCATCTAAGTTTTAGTTGTTTTTATTTCTATCCTATTTTATTTTTATCCTACTAATAGTAGACCAGTTCTCATAGAGAGGACACATGATGATATTATATAGCACTAGCAAATAAGCAATAAAAACAATACTTTGGAAAATAAAAAAAAATTAAAAAAACCAATACTTTGGAAAACAGATTCAAAACAGTTCTTACACCACATTTTCCTACTCAATCATCAAGAAGTGCTAATCCTTTAAACCAATCAAAAGAGCAAGAGCAGTCAAGAGTGGCAAGGACAGATGTTCTCTGAGTGATTAATATTATCTAAGTGTCTCTCAACAACACAATGGATAAACTGTTAGAGAGGAACACAAGGGCACACCCACAGAAATGTCTACAAACACCTGTAACACTCTGGATGCATCTCATGATGTTAGCAAAGGAAGCCAGGCCACAGAGTTTACGGGGCCTTATCTAGTTGGTTTGATTTCATTTATATAAAGTACACAAACAGGTAAAACTAATTTTTGGTGGTTATTCTTATGGAGTAGAGTACAGTTACAGACTAAAAGGAGAGCAAGGAATAAGCTGTGATTCTGGTATTACAAGGTTTTAATCTGAATGCTCATTATACAGATGTGTTGTGAAAACTCCTTAGGCAGTTTGTTTACTATCTTCCCACTATTAAGTATATACTTTTCACAATTCAAAGTTCAGTACACAAGTGTCAAAGACTTTTTAATCTAAGTATAATTATATTTGACTGGGTTACTCACATACCAATATTTTACTTGAAGGATGTTTGAATCTTTATTGATCGTTAAAAAATAATAACAAATAATGAAAAAACTTAATATGTGAAGTCTAAAAGTACCTTTGTTCAGTTTTAAAGTTATGGTATACATTAGTTTTGATATACATACATTCCAAGATCAAATATGTTGTTCTGAATATGGTAGAAATTGTTTTATGTTTTCTTATATAATGAATTCAGATTAAAATTGAAAAGTCAGTCACTTAAAATGAAAGAGGTAGAAACAGTCTTTATATCATGCATATTAATTTTTAAAATTTTCTAACTTCTATTACACTATTGTTGGTAATACATAATGCTAAATTTTCTTTCATATAAAATCACATATAACATTGTACACTTTGTCTGAATTGAGAAAAAACAAATTGTCATAGAAGTGTGCAGGATTATGTTATAATAAAAAGGTTTTGACAATGAGATTAAAATCCAGGTATACTTTAGTGATGGAGAAAACATGGTATGGTAGGGACCTGCTCACAAATCCCATCTTGTGCTGCCCCCAAGCCGTGAGGCCTCTGGCAGGGCTGTGTGTCCACAGCAAATATTCTATGAAACATATGTGGCTTATAAATTTCTAGTAACCACATTTAGAAACAGAGCAAGTATATGCACACTATAATACATCAATAATATCCTACATAATACAACAGTTAAATTGAAATATAGTTCTATGAAAGCGAGTTAAATTTGAAACAAAAGCATTTCATACCACTGTAATCTTAGGTTTAAATACAAATTAAACCTAAGTAAAAAATTTTGAGATTCAATTCCTGGGAAGTACTCGCTACATTTCCAGAGCCAGTGCCACACGCCACATATGACCAGTAGCCACTGTTCTAGACAGCACAGCTGTCAAGTCACTCCTTGTCTTTGAGGCTCACCTTCCTACCGATAAACTAAAGAAAGAATTCGAGGTGCAGACTTCCAAGTGCAGATGCTTATAAAGCACAAGCCAGGAATACAAAGGCCAAGGCGACCGCAGTGGAAACTCAGGCCAAGTGAAGCCCACCTACCCCATTCCAAATGGGCAGCCAGTCACTCCCACAGAGGCATGCAAATCTAGTGCTGTGAGCTCTTACAACTTTTCCAATAAAGCCAGAAACCTAGACGTTTATGTAAGTAAGAAAAATCTTCTTTTTTCCATGTAGACACTACTGAGAAATTTTTCAAAGCTCTGAATGGGCCAAAGGAAACCATGTCCATATGCTAGTATTTGCAACCTGGGCTCTACCAATTCTTTCTTGTCATACCAATACATGATTTATTGAGAGGAGTAATATGACTTCCACATCTGGAAGGTAAAAATCACAGCTGGATAATCAGTTCAGTTCTGAGCTTCAGAAAGCCCCTGGGAGTCAAGGTGAAGCTAACGATGATGGGCAGCCTGCAGTAGATGTCAGCAAGGTCCCAGCAGGAGCTTAGGCCCTGTCCACATGACAGGTACAGAAGGTAAGCAAGGGGCTAAGGTAAGGGGGAACCACAGCCTCTAACTTTGGCTAACACCAAGAATGTGCTGAGAGAAGGAAAGAGTAGTGAACCTGAATCCCTGATGACTATCACCCTTCCTCCCTGGAGCCCAGCAGAGCTGGCCCAGTTCCTCCAGAGAAAGTGAGATCCAAGAAGCAAGGTGAACTTGACACTCACAGTGGAAAGCTGCAGAGTGGAAAACTGAGATTAGCAGCCTGAGCAGCTCAGCCAGCGCCTTCCATGAACAGAGTGGACAGAAATGGCAAGGTGGGGAGAGGTGGCCAGTCGACTCCTAGGAGCCAGTTCTTAAAGTCCAGGTGAGTTACAGTCCAAGGAATAGAAAGTTAACCCTTTGGCAGGATGTGAAAAGAGTTGTACACCCTCAGAGGGAGCGAAGCTATCTTGTGAATACTGGTAAGACTCCACTTTCAGTCCCACAGTGAGGAAACCTGCAAACTGAGAACTGCATTAGTAAGTGCCCAGAGTTAAGGTTCAAACAACTTGATCAGTAATTTCAAGGGGCATTGGTCTGCTATACGACTTTTTTCCCCAATTTAAGATAGCCATAATATAGTACATTGCTTTATTCTCTGTATAACATAGGGCTGTTTTCATATCAAATGACACAAATATAAATCAATACAAAAAGTATGTGTTTCTTATGCAATTTTGACACTTTATTTACAAAGTAAACTGAGAGTTAATTTTAGGAATGCAATTTATTGAAAGCTTTGAAAGCGTCTAATCAGAATTCTTCTTTAATTGGGTGCAGGGAATGATGGATAGCTGGTCAGAGCTTTGGAAAAATAGCAAAAAACTTGACTATCCAAATTACAAGTTCAGGGCCTTGCAGCCTTGTCTAGAGGAAGCACAGTATGGGACCAGGGCAGGTCAAATTCCAAGACATACTTAAAAGAACTTTGAAAAGAGGCATTTAACCCAAAGCAGTGGTTCTTAACCTTTTCCAAGTTACTGATGTTTTGAGGATCTGATTAAAGCGATGACTTCTGATTTGGAAAAAGATACTTTATACAGACATCATATTTTTAAGAGATTCATGGGTCCCTAGGGATCTCAAGACGAAAATCTACCCTTATGAAGGAGAGCTGCACAGAGAAGATACTCACTGTGATCTAAGGCAGGAGCTTCTGCTAAATAAAAGGCAGTTCAGAGAACAGCCAGAGGCCAGTGTTTAAAACAAAGCAGGGTTTCTTCACAAAAGCTCTGGCCTTATTCAAAGTACTGTGGAATCTTCAGATCAAGGTTTCTTGGGATCTGTATAAAAGGTCTCATATGTATCCATAACACCATCACCATCTTGTTGACTACTGTTTCCCTAGACAGTTTTTATCACAGAAAGCATCCTCCAGATCAGCACATATGAAGCTTAAAAGGATTTAGAGACAGCAAAAGAAAACTATGAAAAATACATGTGCTTCTTTTTAACACCACACCACATATTATCAATACATTACGAAATGTGTAGGAAATTGCCCCTATTTTGGGATTTTAGAAAAGATAACAGAAAAGAAATGAGAGACTTAGTGGACACCACAATAGGTAGAAGGCCATAGCAACCTCAAGTGACAGTGAATGTCGTGGAAGCAAACTGGAAGCCACATACAGAGCAATGGAAAGGCACTGTGTCATAAAAATGCAACAGCACCTTCTAACTGACAATAGCAGAACTCTTCTTGAATCTGGAACAATCTATGGCTCCAGACAATTTGACAAAATACTGTTTATTCTTCAGTCTAAATTCCTATACTTTGGGAAAAAAAAACCCATCAGATACTAAGTTGATAAAAACGGATATTCTTGATTTTAGCCAATAAAAATATTTACCTCATATTTCTTGACTTTCAAAGCATGAATGAACAAGTTGGAATTAGTCATGCAATTAATATTCTTTCTTTAAGATATCCTTTGAGGATCAGTAAACTATAAAATAATAATCCTCTACCAAAACACTTGGTCTTCAGCAAGGACTACAGTCCATAAAGTCAGATAGAGATGACATGAACATTGCAAGACCTTTCTATCTACTCATTAAAGAAATAGTCATTTAAACAAGTGGGAAATTTTCATGTCTCATCAATGGATTCTGAGACTCCCCTGAGGACATGTTGCCTTTCACTTTATTACTTTCCTTTACAGCCCATAACACAGTTCACACAAGATAAGCTCCCTATGAAGTACCATGATTTTGTGTGCCACTGCTTGCTAACATACTTCAAAACTATAGTAAACGACACTGAGATAAGTAGTGAAACATTCTTACAAAATCATAAAGTCAGATAATATGAAAAAATAGTTAAGAACACAGCATGGTATCTAGCAAGGGCTCAGTCAGTATCATAATACAGTGTCTTTCAAAATGATGATGTTGCCAACAACAATACTCACATTTTTCAGGTGTGCATTCTTACTTTATGGTAGGCAGCTACCAAAATGGTCCTCAATGGTCTCTACCTTCTATTTCCACATCCTCACAAACTCTTTTCCCTTAAGGGTGGGCTGAATTTAGTCACTAAATTCTACTGAACAACACAAGACAGAAGTGATAGAAAGTCACTTCCAATTTAGGTCACTAAAGTATTTTCATTTCCATTTGGGTGCTAGCACTCCCTCTCACTAGTTTGGATATGCTCCCCTAGGGCTCAGTCAGCTTGCTGCTAGGAAGTCCTGTGTAATAGCTGACATGTGTGGACTTGGAAGTAGATTCCACGTGAGCTATTTCTGAAGCAGCTCCTTCAGTTTGAGAGATATTCTGTGATAACTTCAACTCTGGTCAACAGCTTTATGACAACTTGTGGAGACATTCTGAGTCATCCAACTAAGCCTGGATTTCTTTCCTATGAAACCCGTATGATAGTGGTTGTTGTTCAAGCTAGTTCTGTTTTCAGATAATGTGGTACGCAGAAAAATAACTAAAACAAATTTTCGAAACGAGGGATGTTACTATAACACTCTAGAAGTAGGTGTGGCTTAGGAATTGTGTAGTAGACTTTAACAGGGGTATCAGCAAAAGTGTAAGGAGCTTAAAACACAATGTAAATAGAAATTTGGATTTTAAGAATAGAAAGGCTTACAGAAAGAAAAAGTTTATTGGAAATCAGATATTGTGTAGTACTAGAAAGTTTCCCAGGGCCCACACTTACATGTGGTTATGTGGCCTGCAGTTACTTACAGTTATATGGAAAGTAAAATTTGGCAAATGAACTCAGTGATCCTGTCAAGACTTCCAAGAAAAATGCTGAAACCATCCACCTTGTTTCTTCCATTGTATAGTAAACTATAGGAAAGACAGAAATTGAAAGACTGGCTCAACAAAAAGCCAGGACTGAGTACTGAAAATATCCTTCATAGACAGAAAACTATGCTGAAATGGAGAAAGGTACTATCAGAAAAACAATGACAAAACCTGAAGGTGTCGCTGTGAAACATCTTTAGGCCTCGGACACACAAAAAATGACATCTGAGAGTACTAGGTCATTGTACTCTTTATACCATGTTCTTCTGCCAGGAAGAACATAAGGAAATTCAAGGGCATGGATTCTCCACCATCGCAGCAAAAGCCCAAAATAGAGAAAGACATCTCTGAGAGCATAGATGTAGCTTTTGTCAATAATTCCAGGAAGTGTCACAGGAGACTAACAAAATTTTTGATGGGACTGTGTTAGCAGAAACTGTCAATGTGAACTGAAAGGTACAGACTAAATATAAAGAGACCGCAGAGGTCCCCAAGTCTACCCTCAGGAATTAGGGCTGGAAATCATGTCAGCTGCAAATGCTGTACATTCATCTTTCACTAAATAGGAGGGAAGACTCAAGCAGCAAACCGAGAGTTCAAAGGGTGGAATCAAGAACCGCAGAGAATTATTCCCAAATTGGAGACCTAATCCAGAATCATCCGGCAGTTTAGATTTCAGAATTCAGTGACTCCTATGTACTTCATGTATTTTGTCTTTTTTGAGTAGGAATATATAGGTGTCTTATGCTACCCTACACTATTTTTGACTGTATTAAGGGTGGATAATTTAAGTTTTTAATTTCATAGATCTATAGAGAAACTGTTTTAAAGAGTTATATCTAAGGTTCTATACCAAGAACCTCACCCAAACCTGGATCATATCTGGATGACTTCTAGATTTTAAAATGATATATAGAAAAGGATTTATTTTTCACATTCTAATAAAAGTAGTGTTTGATTTCAGTGTTACTGAATTTGCTTTAGGACATTCCAACCTCTTAATAGAATGTAGGTCCTTTTGAAAGCTCTCTCTCTGTGTTCACTAAATGTTGAACTACTGATACAGTATACCAGAAAATGCAAAGGTATAACATTAAATCTCATTAATGTAAAACCTGATAACTTACTCTATTCAAACTAAAATAATCAAAGTTACCAAATGTCCTATTTTAATCTATATGTAATACTTTGAGCATTCTAGCTATTATCAGGACAGCACATAAAAAATATCAAAGATCTCTTAAATATCTTCACAATTTTTTGTTGTTTGTAACAAAAATTCCAAGAAGGTATCTTAATGAAATCTGAACTTGAAAATGGAATGTTTGATTCCCCTAAAATGATTATAAGTTACTTATTCTCAAAAGAAAATACATGATATCAATCCAATGTTCTATAAGGCCTATCCTTCATAATGTCAGTGTATCTTTTACTTTTCTATTCACTATGATATTGTGACATTTTATGTATGTTAAATAGTTAAAAGCAATATTTTTAAAGTTCACACTGTTACAGACAGCAGTTTATTTCATACCCATGTCCCTCCAGGCTATAAGCCTATTTAGTGAGGCTTATGAGCGAAGGGCAATTGACTGATAGACGTGTCTTCAGTAGAGGCAGACTTAGGCCAAGAAAAACAAAGAACACAAAAGTGCAATTCAGACCATACACAGCATTATTTAAAATCAGCAATGCCCATTCCTGTTCAAAATGAGAAAGTGCTGCTGTCTACAGAGGCAGCACAGGGCAGTGGAAGAGAGCCATGTTACTATAACAGAAGTCAGGTATGTGGGCTTCAGGATTAGCTTGAGATACTGTGGTTACCAATTTATGCATCTCAAAATTCAGCGTATGAAATGCAGAATTCAGTGTCTCTGTTAGATCTGATCAGTTAGTGTATGTCCCAACTTCACAACATAGTGCCCTTACACAGGTTCCCACCAAATCCACACAAAACTGCAAAGTGTGTATTAGGAGTTACCAGATATTTACTCCCCTACACTAGCCTTCTGAAAAGAAAACTTTATACCACTACCTCATAAATTAACCTTTTTATTTACATTCATTAATGTAAAAAACAGTCTTAGCGATCATTATGTTCCAGCTGTTAGGCTGTTGGCTGCCTGATCTTTGTTCGCTGAGAAAACAAATGGCCACAGACTCTAGGAGAGAACTTGTGGCATCAAACTGAGAAATTGTAAAGAAATTATAAGTTTTTATTATGCAATTTGATGTAATTTGAGGAAGCATCTGCATCCAACTACAGTCAACTCCAGTGCCAACCAAAATCACAATAGCAGCAAAGGTTCTGCACTCCAGAAACGCTGCCTCAGACAGCCACACCTGTTATTTCTGATTCTGGATTTTATCTGCATTTCTCAGATAGCCCATCTAACCTACTTTCTCAAAATCAGTACTTTTATGAGACTCTAAAATAATTTTGAGGGCCACAGAGGACCATGGAAAAAGCACAGCTGGGATGTCATTTTGGGCATTCCAAACTCAGTTTTGTTAGAGCAGACCTTGACCCGGGTAAGCTAGGCCTCAGACCTGGGCCTCAGACTACTCATTCTCATTTAACTACAAGCATCACTGAGAGATAACAGAACGGTGTCACATGCTTGGTTGGCATAGAACCTAAACACAGTAGACACTGGATAAATGTTATATATTAAGATAATTTAACCACTTCAAATAAATTATCAAAATTCTATCAAAATAAATTTACTTCAAATATCCAAGGCTCAAGAGGAAATTGTAGTTTAACATTTTTCTTTTACAATAAATTATATACATATGACTTTTACTTCTAAACAAACTTATCAAATCCTCAAACCACATCAATAACACATATTTTGTCCTCAATGAAAAACTACAAAATGAAAAAAGGCAACTCTTAGCTGATATCATATAAAGTGCCTTCAAGATTTTTTCTTCTCCCCCAAGGGTCAAAATGGTAGAAAAAAACCAGAATGAAAGTGTCTTCAATAACAGTTTTGTGAGTTCTACAAACAGCCACATTTAAACTACCAATTATCAACACCAACACCACATGTAGTAGAGGTGGGCAAAACACAAAGAAATTCAATACCGATCCAGAAACAGCAGACTTTATCCTCTATGAAATGGTAGTCTTGGCTCCAGGACACATACTAGACACTTTAGATGCATTATTTGCAATCCACACAAGATAAACATCTTTGGCTCCAATTCAAATAACAATCAGAGAGATTACTAGCCCGCTGAAGGTCACCCTACTGATAAACACCAGAGTTGCATTCAAGCCATATCTGATTCATAATCCACTTTCTTTTCCCTGTTGCCTATTACTTTCTCGTAAGAATGTGAAGACATGAAGAAAAATCTCAATGCTTTAAAGTCATTCATTTGTATAAACCCATTTTTCTCACCCTGTTCTCTGGTTTCTCTCCAGTACTTTGCTTTTTGATCTACACCATCTTCAGGCCTAACTCAAACTCACTGAAATCTGGTCTTGTATCCCAACATTATAAAAACTGTCCTTACAAAGACAGAAACAATGTGAAAATTGAAGATGAGGTTTCCAGTCTATCTAGAACTCAAACTAAAGATTCTGAATCATGAGTAAAACTCTTACAAGCTCAACCAAAATTTATTCTCATTCCACAGATGACATACTACACTTACAGGGATGACTAAAGCAGGCAACCTGCACAGAAGTTGTGGATTCTTGTTCAAACCATATATATTTAAGAAAAGGCTGTACTGAGTCAGAGTTTCAAGACACATCTAGCAGTTTTAATCTTTTGGTCAGAGAATGAATTTACATGTTATAAAAAGAGCAAAAAAGAATAATTTTTAAGCAGCAAAAGCTCAGTGAGTATCTCCATTTAATTGTAAGATATATCTGTTTAATGGGCAACATCTATTGATGTTCATACGCCCGAAGACTTTACAATTGAAAATAACTACACTTCCCATGCACTGCTCCTCCTTGAAGTCGAAATCACTGAGTTCTGCTCAACACTTTGTTTGTTGCACGTGAGCTTACCCAGCAGTCTAAATGCAAGCATCACTGTTTTAAGCACTGTGGGCCAGGCAATACCTCTGATCCTTCTGCAATATATTATAATCACCACAGTCCTGATTATTACATATAAAGAAAATAAGTCACAAAGGAATTAACTAACTTACCCAAGACAACAGAACCAGTAAAAGGATAACAGAAATTAAACCTAAAGACTGACCTCTCAGCTCATGTCTACTACAAATTACTGTCATCCATTAATAAGCAGGTTCACAGGCAAAAAAAATTACTGCATAGGTAGAACTGGTGTCTATTGACCAACCCAACTGCTACACACTAGGCATCAAATATTATGAATAAAAGATTTTTTTTTTAAAAAGAAGCCTGGTTCTGAACTTTCCTTTTTCAAAAGGACATGTGAAACATAAAGTAATCAATTATGTGTCTTCATGCTTAGATGATGAGCTAAGGGCTGAGAGGTATACTGGAACAGGATACAAAGCACAAAAACATATGACACTGGGCAACACCAAATTTTTATGTAAATAATTACAATGTATTTGAAATAGCAAATATTGGCATGTTTACACTGCATAAACCCTACTTAATGCTTCTTCACTGCTGTTCTCTGAAACAGCCAAAGCATCACATACATACTATAAAATGTTCCAGTCTGTGCTAATGGGTTTACAAACATATTTTATTTAGTTCTCATAGTACAACTATAATTCATTTTAATCTCCATTTTACAAAAGGGAACAGGGTCCAAATTCACACAAGAAATGCAAAAGTAAAATTTGAATCACAGTAGTATAGAAACAAGTCCGCTTTTGATTATATGCTTGGGAAAAGCATGTCTAGCGCCAAGTGAGTAAAGGAAGTGTGTGAATAGGCTCCATTTGAAGATTACAGAGATATGGTTCTCAGCCATGGCCACATATTGGAACTGGAATCACTAGAGAGCTTCACAAACTACTGAAGCCTGGATTTCCCCCTACTCCCAATAGGTCTAATTGGTCTGACGCAGGCAGGTGAGCCTAGGGGGAAGTCCAGCCTAAAAACTCTGCCCACAGACACAGACAAGGGTACATGGGTGGCTTCCAGACAGTAAATATAGAACACATATGCATGAATGCTAAGTGAGGCCTGTGTAGGCGAAAGTTTATTTCCTCTACCACCAGCATATGATCTCTGCCCTATTCCTCAATTTAATTACAGAGCCATAATTGGAAGGGAGAAGAGACATGGGTAGGTAGAAAGACAGACTGTCGGGAACGGGAACCTAGGACAACTTACTTGGACTTATAACTTACTGACTTGGATGTCTGCCCTGCCCTGTGGGATCAGCCACTCGTATTACTGTGGACATCTGCCCCACTCTGTGGGATTTTAAACTACAAAGATTATTGCACTAAGATTACTGGCCTTAAAACTTACTTACTGGGGTTTACTGGATTTAAAGATGTCTGCCCTACCCTACGGGATCTTCAACTACAGGAATTATTGTGGGTAACTGTTCTGTTTTATGCATGCTAGGATTATGGGTGTGAAGGCTTGGTACCAAATTAAACTGTGGCGAGCTCAGGGGATTAGCCCTTCTGCTGCTGCTCAGAGTGACAAAAGTCAAGTTTGGGCTCAGCCTTTTTCTCAAGCTTCCAACTTTGTTGTTTGTTGGTTGTTAATCCATTTGCTGTGGAACTCACAGGGGACTGGAGCTTGCCACAAGGTCCTGGCTGCGACCTATTCCCATCTCCCACAACAGACAGACAGACAGACAAATAGGTTTCTTCTAGTGGAAGGTGTTACATACCAACCTTTCTCACCATTTCCTATTTATGAAACCATTCTCCAACAAAAATGTTCCTGGGGTAAAAATAACCTACTTTCAAAGGAATCTCTTGCGTATAACCTATATAACCTACTCTTCAATAAAAGATGACCTAAATACATGTATTTAACAAGTGTATAGTACTATCAAATTACACAACCAAACTGCTTCAAGCTTGTGAAAAGCTGTGTTTTAAAAGAAAGCCACTCTTAATCCAAGCCAGGCCAAAAGATCCTACCTAATTAAACAAATCTCAATAATACATCCGATGCCCTAGAAACCCACTATGCAGTTGGTTTGCAGGGTATGATATCATTTGTCACTGCAAAGAAAAGCAAAAGCTGCCCATCATCAGAAAATGGTTAAACAGCCTGCACATGTGACATCCAAAGAAAATGTTACAGAAGTTGAAATGAATCCACTTTTAAAAGAAGAAACTTTAGCCTGTTTGTGAATTCTTCTTATGCAATCATACTGTAAATATTGCAGCTCAACACTTCAAAAGGAAATGACAAAAGAGAAAATTAGGAAATGAACTTGAAGCCCGCTTATTCAAACTAGAGAGAGACCTTCCCTTGTTAATGATCCTGTATTAATTACCATTCACCAACCCCACCACCACCAAAAAAAGTCAAATCAAAGGAGTCAGAAAATTAAGATTGATTTTCAAAGTGAAATATTGCAAATGAAGTTCATGACTAAGAAATCAGGGCTTCATTCAACATGCTTCAGCATCAATAACTGAGCCAATGGAGCTACTGGGAAAACTATTTTGCTGTTTTTTAGTTTAAGTTTTCAAAACGCAGAGACACAGATGATAAACCTAAGAAAGCAGGCAAAAGTGTTGAGGATTAATCTCACATTTTCATTATTTGAAAAAGCACACACTGACTGACATCACTGGTGTTAGGGACTTGACACAAATGTGCAGTGCTGAGGATGTAACGGGGAAAATGTAGTCCGTCCCCTTGTGGGTCTCCTAAACCAAAAAACAAATGCACAACTTCCCACAATCCCTCTGCCAGCCCTTCCAGCCATGTTTTGGAAAATCCAATCCTTTTGTTTTATTAAGACATTAAGTTTTCCCTTGGTTTAACTGCACTACAATTCATGAGGAAGTGTTGATAACTTCTAAATACATAAGAAAATAGTTACCCTTCCAGTACAACCCATGGGTACGTTTCATCAACATGTTTAAGGAATTTTTTTAACCTAAAAATGTATCAAAACAGGTTTTCATTTTGAACCAAGTCCAGTCACATTATTTTCATTGCCTGTGGCTCAGGGAGCTAAAAATACTTTCTTCCAAGTTGGGAAGAACAAATAAGAGCAAGCAATCAGCTGCATATCATTTTCTCTCATCTTAAATTTTTTACTAGAGAACACTCAGAATACCTAGAGCAGAGAAAAGCCATCTGTTTTATATCTGTATACACAGAAAATTCCCTTTTAGCTTGTAACTCCTAACAAATATAAAATAAGCTATATTTGCATTATCAGCAAAAATTGTCAGCATTTCACTACTCGTTGCTTTGGTGGGAGGCCCATAAGTGTTGAAAGGAAAGCACAAGGACTGGGGACTTAGCTCAGTGGTTCCAGCACCTGTCTCAAAAGCACAAGGTCACAAGTTCGATTCCCGGTACCAAAAAGCAAAAAGAAAAGAAACCACACGTACAACTGAAAGTTAAAAGCTCTTCCCACTTCCCTACACATATGTATGAGTGTTTATAGACACAGATATATACGATGTTATATTCATAACAAGTTCACCTGGTGTTTACCTTGCAGCCACTGATCATCTGTCACTGAAATTTACCTTGAGATTCTCAAATAGAGGTTACAAGATTTAGATCTTTCTCTAGGTTTTCTTTCAGTGTTGTTTGCTGTGCCTGGCAAGGTAAAAATGTGTGCTACTTCACAAGACTAATTGTGAAATAAATGCACATACACACACACACACACACACACACACATTTAGAGGCATGCATTGTGCAATCAACTAAAAACTACTCAGGAAGACACAAGTCTTAAAAAAAATAATTTTAGAATCATGAACACATAAACAGCGTGAACTTTTCTCAAACACCTCAACATCTCTCATCTATTAAAACTAAAAAAGTAAAAAAAAAAAAAAAAAAAAAAAAGTAGCAAACCTAAGTTTCATTTGATAGGACCGCGAGTTTGGGCTAAATCATAGTTTATTTTTTCTCTCAAAAGTTAACAGTTTGAGACGGTGGCTGACAAAATCCACTGGAAAGCAAAGTACCTAAAAGCCCGGAACCATGCCTTTTGGGACAGGCTGGCAGAAGCGTCTGGAAAGGCTTTTCTACCCGGATTGGAGCTGGGCCTTTGACAAGTGCTGCCCCAGCCCAGCAAACGCGGGACTCTAAAGAGGGGCAGCCGATTTCAAAGCAACCGCTGAGAGGAAGCAGGAGGAGGCGTCAGCTCCTGGACCCTAGGGGCTCCGCAGCCCCGTCCGCTCTAGCAAATCCTGGAGGCAGAGGTGGCGCCCGCAGTGATAGCGAGGCCCCAGGCACTCTCCGGCGGGGCGCGGCAGTTCGCCACCCGCCTCGGGTCCCGAGCACCGTACCTTGCAGCTGGGCGGACAGGGACTCCTGGTGCTGCTGGTACTTGAGCGCCACCGCCTCGGCTTTGCGCAGCTGCGCCTGCAGTTCGTAGTGGAGCATCGCGCCGTAGAGAGCGCCGAACACCACGGTGAGCAACAGCAGCGTCTGCAGGATCCGCTTCTGCTTTCGGGAGCACATCCCGTTCCCCATCGTCCCGCCGGGTCCACTCCCCGGCCGAGCGCGGCACCTCAGCAGCAGGGCCAGCCGCAGCGGCTGGACGCCGCACGCGGAACGCCGAGCGCCAGACACAAAGCGGGGCCCGAGGGGAGCGGCGCCCGCTCAGCCCCCGCGCGCGGCGGGGCGCGGGGCCATGGACGCCGCGGAGCTCAAGCGGGGAAGGCGGAGCGCGCGAGCCGGGGCCCGGGCGGAGGCCCTCCGCATGCTGCGCCCGGCCGCCCGCGGGACGCTGCTCCCCACTCCGGCCCGCTGCCCGGGACCGCCGAGGCCGCCCGCCCGCCCGCACCCTCGCTCCGGTCCTGCTCGGCGACCTCAGCCACCTCCTCCCCGACAGGCGAGGCACCCGCTCAGGGACCCAGCGACCCGCGGGACGGCGTGAGCGGCGCTCCGGGCCGGGACAGGGAGTGAGCCGGTGTCACCGACGGGCCACCGCCGCCTCCTACCCAACTTACGTGTCACCCGCGGCCGCGGTCTGGCCAACGGGATTCCGGGAGGAAGTCCCACTCGGGCTCCCGCTCATTGGGCCCGTCCGAGCCCCGCGCCCTCCCTCCGGGGCGCAGGGCTGGGCTCCATTGGACGCCCGCTTTGTCCGTCCGACCCCGGCCTCGCCTTCCCCCGGCTCGGGGCCGCCGAGGGGCTCCGGGGCCGCCTGGCGCCGGGTGCGCCCACGTGGAGCCCGGGTGGGAGGGGAGCGGCGCAGAGCGAGGGCGGGACTGGGGGCGGTGGAGGGACATGTCACCGCCCGGGCGGGAGAGGCACGGGCCGTGCCGCGCGTGCACTCGGAGCGCACGTGGGGAGAAGAGTACAGTGCATGTCTAATGCTGGGACGTGGCTCGCAGCAACTGCGTGCCCTCTGCTGAGTTTCCTCTAGGTCTTTTCCCGGGCTGTGGACACACGGGGCGCGCACGCCGGGAGCGACTTGGCCGAGTCCTGTGACCGAGCCGAGATGCCTTGCTGACTGCGCCTGGCCCGGCCGGTTCACTAGTCTGGTGCGCGTCGCTCTCAGACGTTCGCCCAGTTGGGAGACTTGAAGCGCGCTGGTCTTTTGCTCAGCTGGCCACGTGGGGTGGGGAAAGCAGTGTACTGTTGGAGGAGAAAAAGAAATGACCTCATGTAGTTTCCCTGGCTGCAAATAGAAAACTAACAAATAATCTTACAGGCCAAAAGGAGCATGCATTCATTTCGTCGTCATATGTGTTTGTTTTATTGGTGGTAAGGAAAATACATCAGTTACATTTCTAAAATGCATTTGAAAGCCCAACAAAAGTCCTATGTGTAGAAAAATGAACAAACAAACACACTACCAAACCTCTTCAAAGAAATCCGCGGTACTTTTGTTCTACTTGCTTGAGAGGGTGGGGCAGGATTGAAGTTATGAGTAAAGGGTAATTTTTGTTTCTGGTCTGACCTGAATTTAAGCGAAATAAATTACTTCACAAACGCATACGTAGCGGGGTGGCCTGACATTAAGCATGATTGTTATGCTCTTCTAACTGGACTTTAATCATCATCACTTACAATGTGTAGATCTGCTTAGCCAAATACAACCAAAAGGTAGTTGTCTAGTTTAGAATTATTTTAGGTGGACTCTGAAGTTGTGGGTTGTCGAAAAATCATAAAATGATTTACAACCAAGCTGTCCTGTGACATTTATACCACTGTGAAAATTAACTGTACCTGACATACTTTTTCTGAATAAAAAGTAACTTACATTAATGACAGTGTTGGAATGCTTTCATTCATTACCCTGTTTACCACCTCCAGGGTATAATGCTGTATTTATATGTTAGTAAATAAATAAATTAAATTTTATCAGAGTGAGATGTGATAGCTCCAGGATCTTTGAGGTCTACCAGAAGCAAGATTACAGCCCGAGGCTTCCTCTTTCTCTCTTTTAGAAAGCAGGCTCTCATTCTGCTTGATAGCTAAAGAACATGTTATCTGTTCCATTAAAATGAGAATCTAATGTTTCTTTAGAAAATGATACAAATTGCCAGATTTTATTCTATTATATATTGTATATCTTACTTGTAATTGAATCTAAATTTTCTTATTTCATTTTTACTGTTAGTAATTAAGACCGGATAATTACTAAAATCACTTTAGAATTTCTTATAACTAAACTTTCCTTACAGTTATCAGTGTAAAATTTGCTAAACAAACTCTCCTAAGGAAAAAAAAATTGCTCTGGAAGAAGTTTATAGGAATAATTCTGGCCCGATATGTAAATAAAAATTTATTCTACCAATAAAAGAAAAATCAATTGTATAGAAAGTTGGAAAAATCTGGCTCACATAATATACAATATACAGTATTTAGTTGTATTTTGGATCATTTGGAAATTTATATGATTCTTGAACACATGATTATCCATTTTTTACCTCTGATTCCAAACTTGAAAGATATTCTTGGCCTAAAGCTGCTGGCAAACTCTACAGATATAGTAAATGTAGGCCATAAAACACAACTCAAACTTTTAGTCATAAAACATAAAAGAAAAAATGATGGCCCAAATATACCCGTTATTTCAAATTCAAGAAGGCTACTAGAAACTACTAATAGTGATGCATCTTTAATAATTATGTTTTGAAAGTGAAGTATTCGACTACTTTCTTGGAGATAGCACTATAGAGTCAAGCATCTGACAGTGTGTTGTCACTTCTATTTCTTAACTTACAAGTATAGTATTCTTATATTTCTAATGTCAGATTTTTAACAGTATATGTATGCAATTTGAAAAGTTATAATCCTGAGGAATTTTACTGTTGTAATAATTTATTTGTAACAGAGAAGGAAATTAATTTAGACTCAAAATTTTACATTTGAGCAAGGCTAGGTAAACATGTACAAATTTAAGCATTCTCTCTAGCTCAAGTGTTTTGACTTTTTTATCGGATTTGTTTGTTTTCAAAACAGAAGAAGGCAACACAAAGTTGAGGTATAATTGATAAAAGTTGATGAAGCTCAGTTAATGTTTGATATCTTAAATAATTTCCTTTGAAGTTTTTGTTTAAATCACTCTGCTATCAATAGATTTTAGTACTTTTATTAGCATGAGAAATCACTTAGATATGAGCTTAAAATTTAAGATGGCTTTCACAGTTAATAAACCAGAGTGATAACCTTTTCTAGGAGATAGTTACAGAACTGCAACTATCTTTTATGCTTCGCTTCTTTATCTTTTTACACTACATTGCCCCTTTACATTAACTGTCATTTAATTAACATACTTGCTTCTCAGCTTGCCACCTTTATCTATCTTCTTCTAGTGGGAAAAGAAAGCTACATTCAAGTATTATGTCATTTTGAAGACTGTGACACAGGTGTTAAAATGCTTTTTTCACAAGATTTTCCTCAGGACCTGGTAATATGTGTGAGCAGGTAACCAAAGTAACAGTGGACTCTAAGCCTGACTTCTAATTCTTGGGTTGTTTGTAGACTAATATTTTCACTACAGTTTAAATCTCAACTTTTTTCAAGTATTTACAGTGT